>JAJOZX010001219.1:175000-210000 GCA_023014485.1 Bathynomus jamesi | reverse complement strand
TTTGGATTTGATATGTTGTACATGACTTTTGAAATTAGTTTTTTATCTAAATAATTAATGTCAAGTACTTTAACCTCATTCACCTTTGCAAGAGTAGTATTCCCAATTTTTATTTGACAGTTTGTATTAATATGTTTTGTGGTAATAATCATATAAGATGACTTTGTCAGGTTCAATAAAAGTTTATGAGCACACATCCATTTATAGACATTTTCTAATTGCCTGTTCGTTTCATTAATCAGAAAGTCTGCGTTATGATGGGAGGAAGTAAGCGTGATATCATCTGTATGTTGTACGCAATTTAATGTGGTTGAGAGATGAAAATCGTAGACGTGAATTAGAAATAGTAATGGGCCAAGAATAGGTCCTTGTAGGACTCCACTAGTTAGTATTGTCTCGTCGGATAAATTATCTTTTAATTTGATCTACTGATGGCGATTTGACAGATATGATTTGAACCAATCAAGGATATTTCCTCTTATTTTGTATATGTGAAGTTTATTCAGTAATATTCACTGCGAAAGTGTATCAAGGAAGATTAAGGCAGTGTTTTTTTTGCTATTTAAATCCTGCTTCACATTTTCCAATATGTTTGTGGCATTTTCCGTGGTATGTCCACCTGTAAACCCAAATTGGGTTTTAGTTAAAATATCGTATTTGATTAAGAATTTCTATAGTTTCAGTATATGTTGTATAACTTGTATATTATAAAAAACAATGGAATATGGTGCATGTATAAATTACACACGTAAAATAGACTAAATTCAGACCTGTGGAATACACCATAGACTTAATAACTATTTTCAATTTTTTTTTATATTTAAAATAAAACATATAGATGTAGTGAGGTGCGGGGGGGGGGGGGGCGTGCTTTTGAGGGCATTCGCCTTTGGCTCCGCCTTCCTTCATAAAAAAATTAGTTTCAACGAAAATATCACGACTTAACCTAACCAATCGTCAAGGGCGTACAGTTTACCTAACCGGGCATTCACTAATTTTCCCATAGGTTTAACGAAAATATCTGTGTATTTTTTTTATATATGTTATACGGGGAATCTGTGTAACTAGGGATTTCATGAAATCCCAAAAATGTTCAGGGATTTCATGAAATCTCTAGTTACACAGATTCCCTGTAACATATATAAGAAAATACACACAGCACGCATGCGTATAAAAATTATAGATAATTTTATATCAATTAATTAGTTACACCTGGATCCGAGAGGTTATTTAATATTTACAACTTTTTCCCACACTTTTAATATAGTTACGATCAAATTTGGTACAGAAAAGTATGCCATATTCGGTATTCTAACCCCACTATGATGGGTTATGTTAAAATACTTCTTTATACAGTATGTAGTTTTTATTTATAAATTAATATATAAATTTTATATTTTAATTAATTATATATAAATTGAATTAATAAATTACTTTTTATCATCATTAACTCGAGTTATTGTGGTTGGTAGTTACGCCAAAATGAATTCTTTACATTATTTGATGGTTTTGAGCTTGATATTTTATTAAATATTAATTAAATTACATTTGAATGTAATTTTAAAGTCTTGATAATGTATATTAAAAATTAATTAATTGTGGATTATTTTTAATATTAAAATAGTAAACGTTAATATTTGATTCAATAATGTAACAACGTCTAGACTATGTAGCGACCCGTGGTTCGGATTCCACGTAAAGCTGTAGGTCCCCTCCGTCATATTACCTTAAATGTTGCGAAGGAGGTTAAACAAAACCAATAATTTATTAATGATGTAACAAACGAACCTTTATTTTTGTGTTATTTTCATCACTTTTAGATTTGCTTTTTAAATTAATTTTTAGCAATATTATAGAAAAAATAGATTTTAGGGGGGCGATTTTTTTGCTCCCCTCCCCCGTTTAAAAATTTTTTTAGGGGGGTGATTTTTTTTTGCCCCCCGTTTAAAATTTTTTTTTATGGGGATGATTTTTTTTACCCTCCCCCCTTTAAAGAAAGTGAATCCCTAAAATATGTCGCTTTTCTCTCTCCTCTCTCTCTCTCATCATTATAAACAGAATATATATATATAGGGTGAACCAAATGTAGGTGGACAGTAAATGATAACGTTTATTTTGAGAATACATATTTAATTTTTTTGTATACTATAATACAAAATAAAATTTAAATAAATTTAGTTATAATATTTAATATAATAAAACACAAACACCATAGTTATAATGAACACCATAGTTATAATATAATATAACACAAACCGTATTCAACCTACTGTCCACCTACTTTTGGTTCACCGTGTATATATATATATATATATATATATATATAAAGGATAGAAATTAGGGTTCAAAAAATGTATTTACAATTCCCAAATCAGATCCAAGTGAACCTTACGATGGGAAATTGGAACTTAAGGATTCGGGTATGTGGATTTCATGGAAATACAAACCACAGAGTTCTCCTCTTCAAGCATTTGCCTCCCCCGATGATGTCTTCTTCGAAATTACGATTCGTGTCGAAGACGACCATCTCTTCGATGGTACTCAACTGGATGAAGATTGCGAAATCTATAACCCAAGTGAGTTTTTTAACCATTTCATACGTGAATTATGAAATTTTTATTTAGCATTTTTTTCCTGTTTAAGCCAAAATAACCTTTAATATTCAGATCGTAAAGTTCAAAATCAATTGTCAAGCTCATGTTGCCATAAGGCAACAGTCGGTGTTAAAGGGTTAAGAGATAATTAATGTATTTTAATTAAAAAATTGCGTAATTAAAATTAACAGGAATTTGTTTACAAATTTGTTTAAGGAATTTAGTGAATTTATTTTTATGAAAGATTTAAATACCATTCATTAAATTAATTTTTTAGCAATTGTTTGAAATTACCGATGGTATTCGAGATTCATTTCTGTACCTAAATTTTTTAAGTTTTTATATTTTTATATACTGTACCTGTCGCTATATTTTTCCTTGTTTCTATACTATACATATACCCTCTGATACTGATATACCATTCTTGGTTTGAATAGATTTTAATTTGATATAACCTAATTTAATCTAACCTAACGTATCGTATCATAAGTGGTCATAACCTAATTTAATCTAACCTAACGTATCGTAACATAACGTCGTAACTGAACCTAATTTAATTTAACCTAACGTATCGTAGCATAAGTGGTCATATTTGAACCTAATTTAATCTACCCTAACGTATCGTAACATAAGTGGTCATAACTAAACCTAATTTAATCTACCCTAACGTATCGTAGCATAAGTGGTCATAATTAAAAATGGTCAAAAATGTTCCTATTTCTAAATAAATGTTCTAAGCTAAAGAATAAAGGAATCTATACACAAAGACAAGTGCAATAGGTACGTAAAACATATGAGTTTACTAACTTTAATTAAACATTATGTTCAGTGTAATCGCCAGTTTTTTCTAACACAGTATTCAGCCTTACACAAATGTTTGAGATAATATTTGTTCAGCTGGAATGTTGTTGATTACCTCATAGACTTTGGTCTTTAGTTCTCCAAGTGTCTTAGACTTGGTAGAATAGATCCTGTTTTTTATGTAGCCCCACAAAAAAAGTCAGGGGTGTGAGGTCAGGTAAGTATGGGGGCCATTTCATTGGATTATAAAGGGAGATTAGTCGCCCGGAAAAATGCTTTCTCCAAAAGTTGCGAGTTTCACAAGCAGCGTGTGGAGGTGTTCCAGCCTGCTGAAACCACTGTGAATCTTGGGTAATCTGGGCCTAGTAAGCCCTTACTATGCTATAATCTATTGGTAGCGGTATCGTCTTTTCCTACTTTCTACGAAATTAGTAAACGTTATTGCTTTAAGTATTAAACGGTGAAAGAACGGTTTTAATATATAATATTTATTAGTTATTAAGTAATGCAAGCTTAGAAATGTATAAATATATGCATATGTATAAACATATGCATATAGGAATATGTATAAATATAGGAATATGTATAAATATATGCATATAGGAATAAAACCCCCAATCTGTTACCTTTTTTAAGAAGAAACCCCCAATAAGAAAGTATACATCCATTATAAAATAACGGGAAAATAAAATTAGGGACTTTTTGGCAGGGGGGGGGGCACCCTATATATATATATATATATATATATATATATATATATATATATATATATAAATGAAGTATTAGACATTTATTATTTTATATAAAAGGATAATTATATTATGTAGTAATTAAATATTTGATTGTATTTTGTATTGAACGTTCACTCGTGCCATTGTCTTTTCTCCTTTGACACTTCACGGAAGGAGAAATTAATTTTATCATTGTAAAAAAATGTTAAAAGAAATAGAAAGGCTTAAAAAATACTTAAGCAAATTACAATTATTTAATACAGGGTGTGTATAAAGTAACGCGAGTGAAGAGACAAATCCGATTTGAGTTACATTAACGCGAGTGAATATGGACTAGTAATATTTATTATGGGTACTTTATAACGACTGTATAGTCGATAGTAAGGTTTATAAAAGGTGTTGAAAATGTTTTTACGAGTTAAAAAACAAGTTGAAACTAGTTTAAACCAGTTCAAATCGGATTTGTCTCTTCACTCACGTTACTTTATACTCACCCTGTACTAAATAATAGATTATTGTTTGTTTTCATTAGAAAAAGTGTATTTTTTGAATCAGTTCATTTTCATGGCGAAAGAACTATATCCGTAACATGTTAAATTAGGGGTTCTCAACCTTTTTTTCTAGGTCGACGTATAACCACGCTTTTCCAAGTACCAGACTGGGAAGAGTTGCATGAGGGTTATTCGTCTACGACTAGTATTACCTTTTTAAACACATTATCATTAAAGTATAGTAATTAATTACCAATTAGCAAACTGCGTATTAAAATCCTCTTACGTACCCCCCCCTACACGAGTCACGTGTCTTACAGGTTGGAAATCACTGCGTTAAACTAATGATTATATAGCTTTATAATTTTTTCTACTTATACAGGGTGTTCAAAAAGAAACGCAACCCGAAACAAAGAAAAAGGTTAGGTTATAATGAATGATATATGCAAAATAAAAACCCACTCTAATATGCATTCTCCAATGGGTTGCGTTTCTTTTCGAACACCCTGTATTACAGCGAACTATTCATTATATACACACCTTTCAACCTTTCAAATGTTCCGTGCGATGTTTCCTCATTTTACAGTATGTGAAATACTTTATTTAATATACAAAAATATCGGTGTTTATCTTATAACAGGTTCAGAAGTTGATCATAGAGATGAAGCTGAGGAAACAGTAACATCGTTACTGTTACCGAAGGAATCATGTTCCTGCAGTAGCGATTCGGAAAACATATTCCTTCTTCAGCAACAGAGGAAAAAGACCATCGAGCTCGAAAATGAAATTAATCGTCTTCGTTTTTATCGGTAAGACGGGAAGGCACGTTCCACACCAGTATGATTGAGTTTTAGAGAATATTTTGTTTGGGGGGGGGGGGTCAAAAGATGTTTGGGGATTGGAGAGCCACATTTACGTGACCAATCAATTTTCGTAGAATTCTAAAGGTTAACTGATTATTCAATTGGGGTTTAGTTGTATAATAGGCGTTTGTATTCAATGGCATTATATATACATATACAGTATATAATGATTTTCACTTCAGGAAGTCATTATACAGAGTGCAAAATCCACATTTGAAAAAAGTTTCTTGATTTGAGAAGCACTATCATTTCATTTCCACTGCGGGAAAGGCGCCAAATTGAAATGGCTAATACTTCTTAACCTAACCTAACATTAGCCTATCGTAATCTAACCGAACCTAAGTTAACTTAACCTGGACCAAAGTGAGAAAGTTGTGGATGAGAATGAGAATGGCATGAATTGGGAATAAACTGATTTGAAAATGCCTCCTCTGAAATTCCCACTCTTGGGCGCGGAATGAAGTGGGAATGACGTTGAGTGGAATGATACCTTTCAGAGTACTTCTGATTTATTATGGATATCATCCCACGCAATATCATTCCCACTTCATTTCGCACCCAAGAGTGGGAATTTCAAAGGAGGCATTTTCAAATCGGTCTATTTCCAATTCATGCCAATCTTGTTCTCATCTACGACTTTCCCACTTTGGTCCAGGTTAGGTTAACTTTCGTTACGTTAGGTTAGAATGTTAGGTTAGGTTAGGTTAGGTTAAATTAAATTAAGTTAGGAAATATTAGCCATTCCCAATTGACGCCTTTCTGGCTAATGAGAATGGAGTGACGTTGTTTCTCATACAAAAAAAAACATTTTCTCAAATGTGGATTTTTCACTTTGTGCATTTTCATTTGTGGAACACGAATGGGAATGGGAACACGAATGGGAATGGGAACACGAATGAGAATGGGAACACGAATGGGAATGTGTGGGAAGTAATCGCTCAGTAGGCAACACCGTTTCCATATAAGCGAAGTGAAGACACAGGTCGTAGTTCGACTCCAGGTTAATTATAATCCAGCTGGTTAATACTAATACTGTTAGGAATCAGTGCAATGGGCCGCAGTGTTGTGCCATTTTCTATCCCGTCTGTCAGATTATTATTATTATTATTATTATTATTATTATTAACAAAAAAATACTGTTCCCACACACAAGAAAAATATTGGAAGAGAACAAAGACGTATCCCACGAGACATCTCATAATGGTAATAACAATTCAACATATCAAGAACTTAAGAATTATCGCGAAAGGGCTTGTGCTAGGATGAAAGCATTGCCGAATGACTGCCGAGAGCCCTCTGTTGATTGGACAAATTCTCCTTTGAAATTCGATCGAAAGATTTATCCATCGCCATGGAAACGAGACGGTAGGCTGTAAATATCTTCCGTTGGCATGACAACGCTAATGATGCGAAAGAGTTGTATCTAGGATATTCTCCTAATCTTTTTCAATTATAACTTAGTACACACGTTTAATATACTTCCAAATAAGGTTATTTTTTGCATGTACGCAATTGTGCGTGCCCTAATTATGCTTCATATTTGTTAATAATAATGTATTTAATTAATAAATTATTAACTCGCTTTTTTATATATAGAAAAATCTGTGTTCACGATAAATGAAAAAACCTCCAGTAGCAGTGTTTACCTTCCTTTGCCGACTGACTATGACATGGGAGCTGAGGTACTAACTATATATATATATAGATATTAATATATATATATGATAATTTTTATGTATATGTCTAATTAAATATAATTAAATATAACAACAGTATAACAATATAACAACAATATAACAATATTTAAGATATATAAAGTTATTTACATAAATTCGTATTATTACACAAATTTAGTAATAGACACCTTCTGGGTTTCCCCCACCCCCTCATACTTTCTGATTTGATAATATATTGAATTAATATATTTAGAATTGTGTTGCTTTCCCCTTTACATTATGTAAAGTTTCATTATGTAAAGTTATGTGAAGTTCATTATGTAAAGTTGATAACACGTTCTGGCATTCCATTGATGAACTTTGCCTTTTATTCTCAAGGACAATCATCGTGGTGTCTATTTACTTTTGTCACCCCTCTTTATATATACAGAATTTACTATTTCTTATATGTTATATAGTCGAGATATCTCTATACTGTTATATTTAAACCTACAAAGTCATGTTAAAAACTAAATTAACAAAATTATGTTAAAAACTACATTAATTGTCATTCTAAAGATGTTAAATTATTAAGGAATTAAAAATTAAAGTTTAAAATTTATTTTTTTTAATAAATAAATACATTAAATTTAATAATTTCATCTTTACTAACTTAATTAAGAATTATTTTCGGTAGCCAACGAGAACAGTGGTAAGGGTTCGGGCTTGCGTAGGAGAAATCGTACCTTGTACTCCTTTGAACATTTCGACCCCTTGCGCTTTGTGCTCCAGTTTTCACAAATGGATGAAGTATGCGGTGGAGTCTAGTAAGTGCTGTGGAAGTATGTAAATTATGTAATATACCTTCTGTCAGAGGTATAAGCTTTTGTTTTTGACTCTCTAGTGATCAGTGTATCGATTGATTGTTATATATTTACTTATAACAGAAACGCTACCAAATTTCGAAGTTATCGCTTGGTTAAAAGAGACCAAAGAAAATGGAGAAGAGAAAACGCAGGTTGAAAACTACATTGACTGTAAACAACTCGCATCAAGCCAAGTTTCGGAGAGAATCGGGACGAAACTATGGTCAGATATCGAAGAACTACTACATGTCACGGATGACGACTCGAACATTGACCAAAACTACGACAACCGAACAGGTTACGACGAAAACAGAAATCGTTCCACCGTGGAAAGAGAGATTACGAATAAACCCATATTAAAGATGTCGTGGGACGTTCCTCAAAATTTAGAAATAGTTACTTTGGGATACAGAATTCTTTACCACCGAATTGATATTTCTGAAGTAAGTGAGTGAGTGTTTGATACTAAATGTTTTAATATTGGAAAGAAAAATTTTTTGTTTTAAGTTACAGTCAATACAATTCTATTTCAATATCTTAAGTAACTTCGAAAGCCTTTTTCTATGAAGATAATGACTTTCCCTTCACGATAATGACTTTCCCTTCACGATAATGACTTTCTATTCACGCCTTTCCTTATTTCTTTATTAGTAGAGGTGACTGAAGGAAAGTTGTATATACTTTCAAAGCCATTTTAAATGGTCAACACTGTAGCTTTGTTTTAGCAGGCGGTGTTCCATTTTTTCTTTTGACAAGTAAATTTCAAGACGACAAAGTAATCGACAATGAAACTAAGAAACATAAAATCAAGGTCTCCGAGGCTCACGATGCATTTTTACATATAACTTTTGAAAAGATTGTGTAACGTGTAAAATGCATGTATATGTAGTGAAGAATAGAGAGAGAAGTCTGTGTTTGAGAGTATGCTGGACCGCTCACAAGGTAGATGAGACACGGAAAAAAAAAATCAGCTAAAGAAGACAGTGACGGGAGAAACGGGAGTTCCAGCACTCCCTGTCTTCTGCCTAATGCCTCCCCCTCACCCTCGGTATACTTCCCTGGTCGAGTGGTGTTTACAATCTCTATCATAAACAGATTACGTTAGTTTAGGTTACGTAAAGTTAAAATACTTCGGTACCCATTTATGAAAATCTGTCCCATTTATGAAAATCTGTCCCATTTATGAAAATCTGTCCCATTTATGAAATATAGTTTTCAGAGAAATTGCTACCTTTTATTTATTTCGTGAATGGAATTATTATTATTATACAGTGATTCTGTTGACGTAAATAGATAAGTGGACAAATACGTAGATAGAGAAACAAGTAAACAAAATTGTTTGTCTCGCAAAATTTTAGCACGAGAGACTCGAGAAAATAAAAGAAAATAAAAAAATAGAATATCAATTCATACTCTCTCTCTCTCTCTCTCTCTCTCTCTCTCTCTCTCTCTCTCTCTCTCTTCCAAATTTATTTGTTAATTATTCCCAGCATCGATTCCTTTCTACGAAAATTTAATTAAATTAAATTAATTTAATTAAATGTAAAATTAGGTTTTATTAAATAATAGTAATTAAGACAGGTGTCTGGCATGATTTACCTGGTTATTTAATATATTTTGAGATGACGAAATAGAATTCTTCATGAAAGATATTTTAGAATTTTATAAATGGATTAAATATGGAGATGTGACTTAATTTAAGAACTGAAAACCATTTAGAGAACTTCAAAATGGAGTTGCGGGTTCTAGCGCCTGAAATGAGTCTGACATTGTTATTTTCATGGTACATTTAAGGTATCGGGGGAACCTTTTTTACTCCGAGAACCACTGTTAAATTTAAAATAAGTTTAGGGGGGTGTCTGAACGGAATTTGTTCTTAAAGTATGGAGGGTTAAGGGACGTTCGATCTGCTCATTAGTTGGATGGGTGGCCGTCATCATGTAGCAACTCTTAGAAAGTTCGGATTGCAAGTGAAGCTGTAGGTCCCCTCCATCACGAAAACACACGCACAACAACAACAACAACAATAGATGTTTAATGTGATTTTTTTTATCCGAAGAAACATACGCTGCAGGTGTGTCTTCCGAAGAAGGAAGCCGATAAATGGGGAAACAACTTCAAGTTGCCGGTACTGTCAGGAAAGAAATACTGGGTTGGGATTCAGATTTTAACTTTAGCTGGCTATGGCCCTGTCACTGGAAAATGTATCTTAGTAAGTATGAAATTAATTCCAAATGCGCCTTTTAGAACCAAATATATTGTTTTTCTGCTAATTTTGGTAGAATTTCACCAGATTGTAGAGACATCCTGCTCGTGTTATAACAAAATTAGAGTACGTGGCACCACTCATTAGTAATAATTACAAACCTTACTTTATTTTGATTGATTTTAGTAAATAATTTATTGATTGATGCAAATGTTAATAATTTTAACTGAAATTTGAGTTAAATGTTGAAATACTGTATATGTTAAAGTAAAACCAGCAATAAAAAATAAATTGATAACGTTTCGTGCCAGAGGGTACTGTAGTAACGCCGGCCAAGTGTCAACAAAAACGATACACTTTGAAATTACTGTAATGCGAGCAGGGAAAAGTACAAGTATGGTACAAGTATGGTACAAAGGTACAGCTATGGTACAAAAGAGAAATATTCACAGGAAACTAAAATTAACCCAGTAACTTTTTTAACTAATCGCCTAATGTCTTTACCAATTTTATATAAACTTTTGGACAAATTAACATTGTTTATAAACTAATACAAACCGACACCACAAATGTTAAAATGTTATATATATATATACACAGGGTGATTACAAAAGAAGTATACAATTTAAAAATTTATTGTGATGAAACTATTTCTGATACAAAAATGATGATAATATGAATCGAAACAGTAACTGGCAAAGTTTTTTTAAAGTTTTTTAGGTCCCCTCCGTCACATAACTTTTGCTATTACGAAAGAGGTTAAACCAACCGCAGACGTTACTGAATGTAGAACGTTAAACTAACCAATCATTCAATCTTCCTACTCGTATCACAGAAATTTTAGATGGTATCTGTTTAATTGAGAAGTCGATGTTTTTTGATGCGAAACGTTGCCATAATTATTTTTATTTTTTACTGCAGTTATAATCACCCCCTCCCCCCTACACACACAAAGGGATTTTTAAGTTATTTATTAATTTTTTCTGTCATTACATTAGATGTTCAAACTGCATGCCATGCAGCTCTTTACGCATGTAGATTCTATCGTGTACGATATAAGGACATTAGCAAACTGTCCCTTAGAGATGGTATCACATTCCACTAGAATGTTGTCTTTCAGATCATTTATCGTCCTTGGACGTGTGTTGTAAATAACACTCTTTAGATAACCCCACAGATAAAAAAGTCTAATCGAATCATTATCCTTATCAACTTAATAGGTTAGCTGAACAGAAAAAATAATGCATAATCCGAAGTCCCTATGAGACCAGACTTTTGAAACACCTATATATATATATATATATATATATTGTATGATGCACACTCACAAGGAAAAGGAAAAGCGATTCCAAGTCCTTTCGTGTTATTCAACCGTACACCTCTTCAGGGAATGAAGAACTGTACTGTACAGTGTACACCCTGAAAAGGTGTACCGTTGAATACACGAAAGGCCTTGGAATTGCTTTTCCTTTTCCTTGTGGGTGTACATCATTTATTTATTTCACATGTTTAATTGTGAAATTCATGCCATCTATTTAACTATCTATCTATTTATCTATCTATCTACCTATATATATATATATACAGGGTGGGCCGAAAGTCTGGCTCCATAGGAAAATATTTATTTTAATACATAAATTACAACAAATGGTAAATACTTAAAATGAATATCAACTTTAACTCGTAAATGCGTATCCGTGATACTGTACAGTGGTTCGTACTCCAGTATAAATAACAAATTATAACAAATGCTCAAATTGGCGGCCTCTGACATCGAGACACGTAGGGATGGAATTTATGATTTTTAATAATTCTTCGAATTGACGTTCTCGAGATGCGTGTTTCATTTGATAATTAATCGTCTTGTTGACTTTACTGGACTATTCGTTAAAGTTTCACATACCATTGCAGAGGTATTTTCATCAGTTGCAGTTTTTGGACGACCAGAACGCCGTCGATCATGTACACTTCCTGTTTCTTTGAAACGTTTAAACAACTTGCCAACAGTCGCATGTGTTACTGGATGCTTATCAGGATGATTTCTATTGAATTCGGTAGCAACTTCTCTGTGTGTAGCGCCCTGTCTTGCGTACATGAGCACAAGTTCTACCCGGTCTTCTGTTGTTAGATTCGAAACCATTTCTGGGCTGAAATAAAAAAAGTATTTGAGTATTTATACTGGAGTATGAACTACTGTACAGTATCACGGATACGCATTTACGAGTTAAAGTTGATATTCATTTTAAGTATTTACCATTTGTTCTAATTTATGTATTAAAATAAATATTTTCCTATGGATCCAGACTTTCGGCCCACCCTGTATATATATATATATATATATATATATATATATATATATATATATATATATATATATATATATATAGTACTTGTTTAGGTTCCAAGAAAGCAAACGACAGATCTCCTTATCCATTTTGCGTGGTTCGCGGTCGGCATTGCTGGTCTTTTGATGTTCCTCGTTGTGTACAAAATCTGGAAAGGACTGTGGAAAAGGCTCTGTAAGAGGAGTGCCAAAAACGAGACCTATAACAGGAACTATGGAGGTGCCTTTTACAACTCTTTCTGCCTAAGTCTTTGCTGGAAAGTGAGGTCGACTGGGGTCATTAAATAGGTTCTCTTTGCGAGAGGTGTTATAGATTACACGTGTCAGGGGGCTATCATAAGCAGAAGACCCATCTCACTTTGTAGAACTTTTTTTAGATAATTGAATGACTATGTCATTATTCATGCGGTATATATGATATATATATAATTTTTTTTTTTGAGAATTCTAGTGATTGTGGACAAACAGACTAGCTAGTAACTATTTATCAATATCATTTATTGCCCCTTTTGTCATAATACTCGAACCTAATTTCATAAGCACAGTGTCACGTATAAAAAGTTAATTTAAGTTTTGGTGAATAGTAATTCATTTCCTTTTATACTTGCCAGTTACTTGGTTAAGAGATATTCAGGAGAAATATCGTCTCCCTCCCAACCAGCTTCACATCAATACGAACCGAATACTTGGCGCTGGTAAATTCGGGATGGTGTACGAAGGAACTATTACCAAAGATAACGACCCTGAAATCCTCGTAGCAGTTAAAACCATCAAAGAAGATGAGAGTAACCTACCTGAAAATTATGAAAATATGCCTAAACAATCCAGAGAGGATAAGCTAGAAGAATTTTTAAAGGAGATTATTATCATGCAGTGAGTGAAGCTGTAGGAACGATTATTGCACAACTTTGTGGTAAAAATGAAAGTTACATTTAGACTAGTTCCAAACTTGTATCTCTTTCTTAGTTATGACACTTCAAGTTGACTTTTTTCAGAGGTCTTGATTCCTTCTTCATTCTGAACCTCGTAGCAGTAACTGAGAACGCCCTTGGCTTGATGACTAGTAGAGAACCGTCCTTGTTCGCTGCCCTTGAGTACATGGACAAAGGTGACCTCAAGACTTTCCTATTATCTACCGATGAACTCCTTATTGAACAAGTAAGAATTGTCAGTAACTTTATACTCCAAAGATCTCTTTCATGATGTTAGAAATATAGCTCGGAATTTCTAAAACTTAATTAACTCCCGTATGAAGGAAACTCGTATCTTTAGAACTTATAAAGATATGAAGAGGGACTATTATTATTATATTTTATGGGGATGTTTAATCTCCTTCGCAACATCTAAGGCCATATGATGGAGGGGACCTACAGGTTTACGTGAGATCTGAACAACGGGTCGCTACAGAATCCGGACGTAGAGGACGGTCTCCCATCCAACTACTCTTCAGATCCAATGTCGTTTAACTTCGCTGATCGACATAAGGTGGTATTACGATACTGGCCACGACGTAGCCTGATGGCTTAGCGTTCACAAAAGCATAGTTTAGAGCACATGAATACTGTTACCCAAAAGATATAATAAGCTTTAAAATGTGCGTGTTAGATCATAATGTGCTTTCGCTGTATAAATTATTAACAGTCAACTTAGCTATGAGTTTGAGACCTACGTATTTTATTTGTAGATTTTTGTATATTATTTACGACAGTGGTTCCAAAACTATGGTACGCGAGTTACTGCTTGGTGGTAGAGCTGCTGCTTAGTGGTATTTTCGTTTGCAGAGAGCCATATGCAGGGTGTTTCAGGAGGAAAGGTCAATACTTCGGGAGGTGATAGTATCGGTCATTGTGAGAAAAAAGCTCATATGAACATGTGTCTCATTCTGAATGGTTACGGAGATAGAGCTGTTTGAATCTACAAATACAAAAGCATTGTTAATGATAATCAAGAAAGAGAAACCAATTACTGTTTCTAACAGTTAATGTTTAAACATTGGCATTTTGAATGGTATCAGATACAAAAATGACAAATTTGTTACAGTTTACAATACGTTTTCGAAAATCCCACCGTCAACCTCAATGCACTTTACAACTCGTGTGCGAAGATCGCGTGTTGCTCATCTGAGTTGATCTTGACGTTCCTTTATGCGGGCAGCAGCATCCAAAATGCGCGCGAGCAGTTCGTCTCGTGTATCCACCTTTCTTTCATAAACTTGACTTTTCATCCACCCCCACAAACAATACTCTAACGGAGAGAGGTCTGGAGACCTTGGTGGCCATTGAATGGGACCACCGCGGGGGGAGGAAGAGCTGCGCGCGCATCAGATTCAAACAGCTCTATCTCCGTAACCATTCAGAATTAGACACATGTTCATATAAACTTTTTTTCTCACAATGACCGATACTATCACCTCCTGAAGTATTGCCCTTTCCTCCTGAAACACCCTGTATATCCATCACTTAGAAAATCATTCCGTCAGCCACAGCCACTTTTTTGAAGTACAGCTTTTCAACTGTCATTTGCATATTGGTAGAATTTCACCAATCTGTAGAACTGTCAGCTTTCTTTTGTCAACTGCTTTCGTTCATTTGAAATTTAAATCGAACATATATAAGCGTATTTTGGAATTAGTCATGTTCAGGGTACCCCGTGAAGTTTAACGGAATTCCCTGAAATTTTTACTTTTATATTAAAATTTCTTTAGTTAACTCAATTACCGTATATTCAGTTATGCGCTTTATATATAAAAATAAATATATAACTTTTCTTTACGTATACCGGATTCGAACCTCCCTCCATGAGATCCTTTACATATCGTACAGTCTTCTTCTTGCTACGCCATTCGGAATTAGTTAAGGGCTTAACAAACTAGGTATTTATAGTCTTGCCAAAGACTACCTATATTTAGTCAAGCAACACTTATACAGAATTTCATACTCTTTTATGAAGTCGAGGAAAAGCCGGCGAGACCAGAAATTTACAAAAGTACCACAGCCATCAACATTTTGAGCTTCACATCCAAAACCAATGGGTTGAATATTGTGAAATTGCGCTCAAAATCTTAGTGACTCGTGAGCTTAAAGTAAATGTTAAGGTTTCACTGGTTTAAAATTTTCTGTTCAAAATTTTGGATGAAATTATTTACATGTAATAATGTGAGCGTGACCAACTAGATATTGGTAGACTTTGGTTTTGTTCTACAATTACAATTTTACCAACCCCTTTATGCCCTTCGCGCAAAATATATGATTTATACTGGTTGCTATGACGTACCAAATACATGAAAGGACTGAAATGGTTAAATGACTTTTTCAGGAGAAAATTTTTATATTTGCAAGATTTTATATTCAGAAGAAAGCAAAAAAGAAAAAAGCAAAAAAAAAGCACTCTTTTGAAACTAAAATAACTAGTATTAATTCTCTATGGATAGATTTTTTGTAGCGTCAGGTTATGAATGTGTTTCTATGAAACCTTAACATTTTGTAGCAGTCAACCACAGAGGGTTATTTTTTGGACAGACATATGCCGAAGTCAGAAATCAGAAATTTCATGAATTTTAAATTTAAATTCTTGTCTTATAATGGCTGCTTTATAAGAAGTTAATATTGAATATGAATTTTCATTTTATATATATATAATATATATATATATACACACACACGGCTCATTCAGAGCATTTATATTTTGCTTTTTGTACGCACGCATTCATTGCGCATGTGCAAATCTTCTTCGCGCATACGCCTAATCAGGAAAAATTGACAAATAATTCCAGTGTTTGTTGAAAAATATCTATCATATTCATAGCAAAAATGAAAAAGACTTTAGACGCAAAATTATGTCAACCTAAAATTGATGGGACGTAATGTTATGTAACCTTCAAACTTTGTAGGAAATTTCCACGCAGTTGTAAAGAATTGTTTCATCGGTAAATGAAATGAAACACATGCTGAGTCACCAACAAAAAGGGGATAAGGAAAAAGAAGAAACACCAAATTGTGTGTGGTATATATATATATATATATTATATAATATTATATATATATATATATATTTGGGATGAATTTCACAATTAGACACGTGAAATGAATGAATGTTGCAAACCTACAAGGAAAAAGAAAAATGATTCCAAGGTCTTTCGTGTATTCAGAAGTACACCTTGTCAAGGAATATATATATATATTCGCCGACACTAGTTTTTTAGAATGTCGATGTTTTGTCAACTAAATGGGTATAGGTCCGAATAAGGTACCATTCAAGCCTCAAAGATTCAGCGTTACCTTTCATAACAAAGTTGGGGATATACCATTGGCAGTACGTCAGTTTTGTTTTCTTTATTAAGCCCATTAATGAATACATGTTGAAAATGAGATTATGGTACATGACTAACTTCTTAATATATCAAAGAATTCATATGAAAATGCTAATTAAATTATCGTTCCTGTATATCTTTTATTATTACTGAAATGAAATTTGCAAGTTGACACACAGCAATAGGCTCTAAATTTGGGTTTCGCATGGCGATAGGGAAACATACAAAAAGGATAAAGAAAATCACATCAGTAAATATCCTTCCTGACATTTTCCTTTCATTATCTTTAACTTCATTTTTTTTTTTTTTACTTTGTGGCTAATTAACTGAGCTCAATTTCATCTACAGCTAACTTTGTTAGCAGACCCTAACTGTATGTGTTTAAATTACTCGTACATCTAAATTTTCTTTTCCCGATCCAATATTGACTGATCTTAGTATATTGACTGAATATTGGTTGACGTTGACTAATTGTTAACTAATTTTGAAATCTGTTTCTTCACTCGTTGCAGCAAATGGTAGAAATGGCTGCGCAAGTGGCGGATGGAATGGCGTACCTTTCGTCACAGAATTTTCTGCATCGAGATTTGGCTGCTCGCAATTGCATGCTCAACTCTAATATGACAGTCAAAGTTGGAGACTTTGGTTTTACTCGTTATCTGAAAACGGATTATTATTATTATCGCAGTAAGTTTGATAATATTATTAATGACTGATTTTCTCCCTCACCAGGATTCTAACCCGGGTTCTCTTACTCAGAGACCTGGATTCAGTTATGCGTTTATATTTCCATCTAATGGTATCCTCGTGTTTGCCAGAGAGATTTCTTCTCATTTCTTGTTTGCGTTGTAAAAAAATATTTTGTTTTTTCCTCCCCTTTCTTCTTTCCCTGGCGAGGTGTTTGAATATACGAAAGGCCTTGAAATCGCTTTTTATTTTCCATGTTGGTGTGTTAACATTTATTAATTTCCAATGTTTATTTGTGAAATTAAGGAAGAAGTGGCTAAGCGACAAATATAAAATAAACACCAGAAAAAGCAGTTAAAAGTTGGACGAATTTGAAAGCGCCAAAATTTTTTAACTTTTTGAAAATATTGTGACGAAATACCTTCAAAAGTTCAAAACTTTTAACTACTTTTTCTGGCTTCTTTTTTTAAACTTTTGTCGCTTAGCCACTTCTAACTAGGAGGGTCTCGTATAATAATTAGTTGTTTTACACGTAGTGATGTAAAAGTGATATTATCTATATTATCTACAGAACAAAACAAAATGTTACCCGTTCGCTGGACAGCGCCCGAGATTCTGATCAACGGTAAATACAACTCCAGGTCCGACGTCTGGAGTTTTGGAGTGCTACTTTTCGAGATCGTTACTCAAGGAAAAGAACCATATAAGGTGAATTTAAAGTAACAACTTGAGAGAATTGCAAAGCGTATAATTAGAAGGAGAGTAAAGCTTTTTTTGTGATTCGGTGAAAGTGGTGAAACTTTGGTAAATCGGTGAAAGTTGATCTCGGTGATATCCTTCGTTAATCATAGTGTTCCTTAATATAATTTGATGTTACTGTCCATCCCTATTTTCCTTAAATTTATACTAAATCTCTGGCAAGTAAGCGCATAAGATTCTTAGAAAATGACGCTTGATTACAGCCTGCAAGATATTTATGTACTTACTTTACTTTAGTCTGAGATGGTCTCTGTGGTGTTCATATGCGTTTGTGTCCAAAGTAAGATTTAACGCACATGTTTCGATGTGAAGTTCCGTACGTAATACGGAGTAGTTCAACTGATTACAGTTGAGAGTATTTTGTATTAAAATTCGGGGGGGTGCGCCTCCCCTTCCCCTTTTTCTTCTATCTATACAGAAAGTGTCAAAATTTAAACTTAATTTTAATGAAACGATTATTTTTGTTTCTCTTTTAGAGGTATTCCAATGAACAAGTTTTGAGCAAAGTGTCAGCTGGAGAGCTTAAGTTGGAATGTCCAAGTGATCGATCACAGTTCCTTTCGTCACTCGTGAAGGAGTGTCATCAGTGGAAACCGAGGAAAAGGCCATCTTTCCTTCAACTTGTTGAAGTTCTTCTTCCAAGAACCTCAGAATCGTTCCGCGTCAGTTGTCCTTTGAGTTTCAGTAAAATAAAGCGAAGCGCATAAAGACGTTCTATTGTTTTGTTACTATTTTGTACATAGTTTTCATTAATATTTTCTCCACATAAAACGTATCTCATCAATGCAATGATCGGAGATTGTAATTTGTCTTAAAAATAATAGAGGGTTGACAAAAGTAAATAGACACCACAATGAGTCTCCTAAAAACAAATGGCACAGCTCATCAATGGAATGCCAGAACGTGTGTCAGCTTTGCATAATGCAAAGGAAAAAGCAACGCGATTCTAAATACATTGATTTAATAAATCTGTTATTATTTATTGACTATTATTATCAAATCAGAAACTGTGCGGAAAAGTGTCTATTTATTTTGTTAACTTTATGTATGTTCAATGAAAATATGCTATTATGCTTAAACCATGACGTGTTTATTTTAACTCGTTTTGTAGACAGTAAATAAGTTCTTGTAAGCTTTCAAACGTGATAAGGCATCTTTACATTATAACTTCGTTATATTCATAATAGACATACATCGTAATCCATAATAGATATACATCGTAACTGGAAGATCGTATTTTCTTATTTCCAGAAATCGTTCCTGGACAAATCGTACTTCCGCAGTCCAGGTTGTTGCGACTCTGAAAGTACGGAAGGGTGCGACGAAGGATGTTTCGCCGGAAGCTCCCTTGACGCCTCTCAGGACGACAACGACCTCGCTGCTTCAACACTAGGAACGTTTCAACCTTGCGACGAAGACGATGCTGAAATTGAAGATGATAACGTTTGTCTGACGCCGAAGGAAGGCGGGAGAGAACGTTCTTCGTGTCTATCACTTACGTGCGTTCACAAAGGTCTTTCCTGCGGAAGGAAACGGTTCTCGATTTCAGACGATGCGCTTTTGTTTCAGTAAATTATGTTAGAGTCCCGCGCTAACTTTGGGTATTAATGGATTTACCCAAACTGAAAGTAGTGTGAACTCATAAAACATTTAATTTCGAATTTAAACTTTGCTTTCAAGGAAACTTTTGCCCCCAACCAATGTTCATACTTATAAAAGTCTTTGAAAATACATTTGATTGTTGGTTAAAAATACTAAAAAGTATCGAACTCTAAAAACAGAGTAAACCAAAAAAATTGAAACAAAAAAAACAGTAAAATCAGAAAAGAAAAACAAAAACACAAAACATTATCGTGTTATTTTGAATAATTGTTTTTTTTTTAGTTTGAAAGAAATTACTTTAATATATCGATCTCAATTATCTTACAAGGTTTTTACTAATATTTCTCTCTATTTTATATAAACCAAATAATATATTATTAAACGCTATAAAGACAATGAATAGAAAGGCTTGTAAAGAAAAAACAGGCGTCCCAGTTTTTTTTTTTTGCTTGAAAAGTTCCAGTTTTTCAAAATTAAAGTTTTTGTTGGAAAGAATTTCAAGTAAATTTGAAATTGTGACCGTTAAAAGAACCCCTAAAAAAGGAAAACATTTGAATGGCTTTTTTTTTATTTGTTTACAACGTAATTTATTGTGCAGACCTCATATATATATATATATATATATATATATATATATATATATATATACACACACAACACACACACTGTATATTACAGCTTTCTTGAGTGTTCCTATTTTCCCATAATGACGTCATTTTCATATGGCGAATGCACGCAAAAACATTTTGCGACCATATTTTTCCCTCATGTTGAACGCAAATTAAAAATGACTTTCTACTAAAACCTTTAATATATATATATATATAGTAGGACGTGGGAGAAAAGAAAGATCCATCTTGACTCTCTTCTGATCACAGAGGGAATACAAGGGGGTTGTGAATCTAGGTTTGAATGAAAGACGATCAATAACTTTAAGGACTCTTTCCTTTGTGAGGGAAACTCATCTTTTTTTTTTTTTTTTCTTTCAAGAAATGGTATTATTTTTTTTTTAACTTTCACCTCGGAATTATGAAAAGGATTTCAGCTTTGTTTAAGAGAAAATAGAAAACTTAGTTTGACGAAAGATTCCAAATTAATTGGAATTACGAATATTTTGAAACTATTTTATATTACGCTTTCTTCAGGTCTTACCGAATCTCATCGACTTGACGTTCTATCGACAAGTTATTATTAAGTTAGATTAAGTAGTTAGGTTAAGTTAGGTTAGGTTGTTAGGTTAGGTTAAGATAGGTTAGGTTAAGTTAGGTTAAGTTAGGTTAGGTTACGCCAAGTTAGGTTACGCTAGATTAAGTTAGGTTAGGATAAGCTAGATTTTTAGAGTGTCGATATTTTGGTCTTGTCAACGAAATGGGTATGAGTCCCTTTCTTCCCGTTTTTTTCATGGAGGAAGGAAGGGCCAAGGGCGAATGCCCGCAAAAACATTCATAGAGAAATGAAAGAAAATGAGTGAAAATAACTGTTGTAAAATTTTACGTCGCCATGGCATTGGTTTAGATTTTTATAAATACAACATTGCATCGTTAAAGTATGGAGTAGTTTTAACTAAAAACTTCTAATTCATCTTTACAAAAATTGAAGCTGATTTGGATTAAAACGGTTAAAATAATTTGGAAGGAAATATATACAGGGTGGGCCGTAAGTTTCCATACATAGGAAAAATAAAAATTTTTTTATGGACAACCATTTTTATTTATATAATATGCTCTACATGGTTGCCATTGTTTTGAAAACACATTTCAATACGTGTTCCCCACTGTTGATGAACACGCATTAGCACAGTTGACGTTATGCTTGTAATGGCGTTGGTGATACGTTCCTTTAGATGATTTATGTCTCGTATCTTTTCCTGATACACCATGGCCTTCAAGTGCCCCCAAAGATAGAAATCAAGGGGGGTGAGATCTGGGGATCTGGGAGGCCACTCCACAGGACCACGCCGACCAATCCAAGCATCCGGAAACTGCTGATCCAAATACCGACGCACGTGAAGACCATAATGAGGTGGAGCTCCATCTTGCTGGAAGTAAACTGGGAAGTTACCTTCCTCGTTTAGCAGGGATGGGAAAATCTCTTCTTGCAACATGTTAAGATACCTTTCGGCATTAAGATTTCCACTGACAAAAATTGGTCCAATAATTCTGTCACCCCATATCCCGGCCCACACCATCACTTTACCGGCACCTTGCATCTTCGTCGGACTCAGCCAGTTAGGGTTAGCATTACTCCAATAACGTATGTTTTGCCGATTAACCTCTCCATTGACGTAAAAATTTGCTTCATCAGTAAACAAGATCTTACAAACGCATATTCTTAGGGTATCTGAAACATAAAAACAAACGTTTAAATTTTCCTATGTATGGAAACTTACGGCCCACCCTGTATATATATATATATATATATACCTGTGCAATGCTATTTTGAATAAATAAATGTCTTAATTATTATGAAATATGTGTTTAAAGTGACTTTAGCTATATATATATATATATATATATATATATATATATATATATATTGACCAATAACCCAAAGAGAAACGTATAATTTGCTATGACTTTGCAAATGGCGTATCGAAACATTTTCTTGCTTTAAACTCTTAAGATTACCATAGTTCGGATATTGGCTACATATCGTAGCGTTGTGTTATGTCGAACATCAACATACATATCGCATGACACATAACATACCATATGGTTTATCACATGCAGTAAAACAGAATTGTTCTTGTTTTGATGACTAAACTTTTGTTTAAAATAAAAATAGAATTGTACAGGGTGGCCCATAAGTCCCCATCGGTTATAATTAAAACGAAAATATAAATAAAATCAAGAAAAGTAAAATGTTTTTAATAAATTTAGAAATATTTATTGATTATTCAAAATGCAAAATATAACTATCTCGACAAATATATTCTTTCCTTTTTTTTTATTTAATCTGTTAGATGGATTTTCGCTTTAATTATAACCGATTGCGACTTATGGGCCACCCTGTCGGAGAGATTATGTAGGAGAGAAATTTATGAACACTTCGTTACCAAATCCATAATTAATCACTCACTCATAAAATCTAAGTTGATTAATTCGTGTTAATGGAAGAACCCTTATTAGTTCCACGCTACCTAATGGCATTAAAGTCAAATTCTCGGTCTAGATAAGAGTTAATATAACTTGTTTATTAAGCCTTTACGATTCATTTGCTTTGCAGTTACCTTCGATAACGTATATAAATAATCAATCCATTTTATGATGTATAAAAAACTTTTGTTTTATTTCCTATTACACCTCTCTGGATGCCTCGAGCCATTACATCATCTTATCAATCAATGCCAGACTATCCTTTACATCCATACCCTTGCTTACTTCCTACCAATCAAAAGGACTACATCGGGACCACGTCGTAACACCATTTCCCGTTAGATCAGCGAGGTTAAGCGATGTTGAGGTTATTTAGTAACTAGATGGAAGACCGTCCTCTGCGTTGAGATGATGTAGAGATCCGTGGCTCGGAACCCGCGTAACATTATAGGTCTCCTCCGTCACCTGTTTATTGTCGTTACGCAGGATGCTAAACAGCTCCGAACATTATTCTTTACTAGTAAGAGTCTCCTAAAACCATGATAAAATGTCGTGTTATGATGTAATTGTGGGCAAATTCGATGATATAAAGGTAAAACTAGGCTTAATTTTTTGTTCCTTGGCTACTGATTGAACTAGGAATGAAATCGTCTATTTGTACATAACTCTGCACCATTATATTATTCAGAATTTAAGTATGTGACTTAGTTTTGTAATTTTCGTCATTATGTGTAATAAAGAAAGTATTTACATCTTTCTATTCATTCTCCTGGTGCTGGGCTGTACCTAAAAATTCCTAGGTTAAGGTTTAACCCCGGAAGTAAGAAACTCTCTCCAACTGGATTAGAGGAGAAAAAACGAAAAGGTTTAAATATTCAGTAAATAATCTAAACTCTTCCATGAAAGTTATAAATTGAATACCAATATTTAAAGTAATTGGTTTTCCTTATGTTGAACGTATTTTCTTTCTTCAACAATATAAATAACAACAAAATTTTTCATAAAAATTTCAAGGCTTAATATCATGGATGGAAACTGTATTTTATACAATTACACTTTGAAATGAGTAAAAATGATCATAAATAGTGGTTGTTTTGTATGTTCAATTTTCTATAAATATAGATTTTGTTTTGTAATTAAAATTTTTAAATGTCAAAGAATCGGTAAGAGAATCGGCTAAATTTGGCCGATGTCGATGACCATAAAATGGCCAAGTCTGCCGATGCCAATTAATCGGTACACCACCAACAAAATTGGCTCATAGTTGCCAAGATTTCGACGTATTTTCTAGTAATAATTACTATACTATACCATTAGAGTTCGGCCTACACCCTCATCAGTAAGCCACTCCTAATACACGATAAGGAAACAAAAATCTTTTTCTTTCTCTCTTTTTAATAATAGTAAGTATGTAACACTACGATTTTTTTCACTGTTCTAGTTACTAAGTTCTACTGTATAACTGAGTTTTAACCGAGTTTTAGACTCATTTATTAGCTAGTAACTATGTTTCTGAAAACAGCTTAGTCACTGAGTTTTATTGGGGTCCGAACAACTAAGTAACTAGCTATTTTTTCCGTAACTATTCCAACATTGATAGTAACTATACAGAACCTACTTCTTTGGTCGGTGGGAAAGCCGAATGCCTTCTACAGTACCACCTTCTACAGGTAATTAAATTTTTTCCATCAACAGCAGCTTATAAGAAGAGCGCAAATTACTTTACCGTTGTACACGTCAGAATTTCCTCAATTCGACATCAGTGAATCACAGCCATCTTCGTCGTGAGTAATAATTTCGTCATATCAGGCCGGATCTGTGGGAGAAGAGAGACTCGCACAGGTTCTCAATTTTGCAAAGGTTCAGGACGGGAGATGGATGTCATCCAAAGACATATAAGCTTGCAATTACAAAATTTGCAATCTGCATGAATACGTATTGCTAATGGCCAATGAAACTTTTTGTGGATCATAAAGCGAGTCGATTGTTTTTCTCCATATACGAAATCGATTGTCGACAAATTGTCGACAATAGCTACAATCTTAAACATGTCATATTTATGATATATCGAATTTCGCTTTTAAATCATGATTTTTCATTCTCAGTTAGGTGTCTAAAATCTGCTTGTAATAGTCTCATCAACTACTTCGTTTCTGAAAGAAATTTACATTCCCCATTATTTCCCGATTGGTTTTTAGCAATCTTTCAGGTATTCTATTATATTTCTCCAGTAAATACTAATTAATGTAAATCCACGAACTACGAAAGAATATACAGAATTTTATTCGCCTTTCAAGTCGTCGACGTGGGCTAGGGAATAAAGTCATGGCTCGCGAAAATAATAGGTTCGAGTCCCACCCAGGTAAAACCGAAAATCTGTCGTATTACAATTAATATTACGTCCTAATTCTATATTAATGTGGTGGTGTTTTTTTGACACATAAGAACCAAAATAAAGGTTGACCAAAGAAATTTAATTGGCATTTCCTCCACTAGATGGCGCCTAACTGACTAGATTTAAAATCTCAATAAATATTCTACCATGTAAGACCCAGTAGAAGCGCCAGCATCAGTTGCTCAGTGGGTGACACCATTTTCCTATAAACAAAGTGAAGACACTGAGATCGGGGATTCAGTAATAATAATACAGAAATTAAAGCAATAGAAATACCTGTATCACGAATAATGTAATCACTTTTGTATCTCAGATTTTCCTCTTTATAAATCCCGATTATTTTAATCATGAAAAGAGACACCAAATTCACGAATATAAATTTCAATTTTATTCGTGAGATATTTATGATTGTAAGGATGGTGGTGATTAATAAGCCTTATTAATTTTCTAAGTTAACGAAGATAACTGCAAAGCAAATGAATCGTAAAGGCTTAATAAACGAGTTATATTAACTTTTTATCAAGAACGAGAATTTGACTTTAATGCCATTAGGTAGCGTGGAAATAATAAGGGTTCTTCCATTAACATGAATTAATCAACTTGGATTTTGTGAGAGATTGATTAATTATGGATTTGGTAACGAAGTGTTTAAAAATTTCTCTCCTATATAGTCTCTCTTCTACAGGGTGGTCGATAAGTCCCAATCGGTTATAATTAAAGCGAAAATCCATCTAGCGGATTATAAAAAGGAAAGAATATATATATATATATATATATATATATATATATTATTATGTGTGTGTGTGTGTCGAGATGGTTATATTTTGCATTTTGAATAATCAATAAATATTTTTAAACTTATTATAAACTTTTTACTTCTCTTTATTTTTTTGTATTTTCGCTTTAATTATAACCGATTGGGACTTATGGATTATGGGCCACCCTGTACAATTCCAATTTTTTTTAAACAAAAGTTTAATCAAGACGTTGACGTAGTAGCTCATATTGAGGCATTGTTTATTTTATTAGTTTGAGACTTTTGGACATGTAATAATTCATAAAAAGTAACTCATGACTTTCCACGAGTCTTTACTTTGCCTCAAACAAAGTCGCTTTTTGAAAAAATGTCTCAACATCGACACCGATTTGGATGAGCAAAAATGTCTCAACTCGAGTCAGTTTGGTTTTATGCGAAGAACAGTTCTGTTTTATTGTATGTGTTAAACCATGTTATATGTTATTTGATATGCGATATGTATGTTGATATGCAACATACTGTACAGCTATGTTTTATGTGTTATGCAGCCAACATCCGAATGCGCTAACCTAAGAGTTTATAGCAAGAGAAAAATTGTGATAACACCTTTCCGCGCAAAGACATAGCAAAATAACACTTAATATAGATATACTTCAGGATTATTATTGTGTGTGTGTGAGAGAGAGAGAGAGAGAGAGAGAGAGAGAGAGAACTTTAGCTCTTGCCTAAACCAGGATTTCTCTCAAAAGATGAGAGATGTACCGTATCTTTAATTTGAAACAAGGTTGAAATTTATGTGAACTCAAAAAAATATGTTGTCTAAAATATACGATTTACTGCTGTGATTCACTGAATATATACACACCTCGTTAACCTTGATGCGGTTTCGTGCGTCGGTCTCTCTTCACACGAAGGTCATGCTGGTGGCCCCGCCTCTAGGCCTGGCTTGGTGGAGGAGCGAGTTGCTCTCTTGCGCTTTCCACCGCACATAGCCAGGTACATCCGGCTCATCTGGTACCGTCTTGAACCAGGCATCTAGTATTCTCTTGAAGACTTCAATTTTGACCGCTATAACGTTTCTGAGGTCCTTAGGAAGCTGGTTAAAAAGTCTTGGCCCCCCTGACAACCAAGCTATTTTCCTTCAGTGTTGAGGAGGTCCTTTCTCGGGCCTTTAGTTTGGGAACATTACATAGTCTGCCTTTCCTATTGTTCAGCGTTGTTTGGATGGTAATTGGGTTTAGTTTAAGGTTTGGTACCAGTTTTTCGATCATTTTCCATATGTAGATTATGGTATACCTCTCTCTTCTTCTTTCCAGGGAGTACAAATTTAGTTTACGAAGTCCTTCCCAGTAGTTGAGTTCTTTGCAGCCATCAATCTTGGCTGTGAAATGTCTCTGCGTTTCTTCTAGTTTATTAATTTCTTCCTTTTTATATGGGGACGTCAAAACTGAGCAGTATTCAAGTTTTGGTATGATGAGTGTTCTTTATATATATATATACAATATATATATATATATATATATATATATATATATATATAAAGAAACAGGCAGAAAACTACTTGTAAAGTGACTTTGGAGGTGAAAAATTTTATTGATGCTTTTCAATTCTATATTATCATTCATTATCAGGAATCCATTTCTTTTATTGGGTGTTTCCGTCTGTTTGAACGTAGGATTAGATACACAGTTCATTCCTGATTTTATTATATATATATATATATATACACACCGTATATATATATATATATATATATATATATATATATATATATATATATATAGGAACCGTAACCTTTCGAAACATCTGAGATCCTGAGAACAGTTTCATATACTTGTACTAACCAGGAAGAGACAATTGTGGGAGAATGAAAGTAATTAAAAGATAATATAGTGTTAAAAACTACTAATTAATTTATAATGAAAATAATTAGCACTGTTCCATGGGTACCTTTACTTAAATAGGTTATGTTTACATCCAAATTGTTGAGGTGGAATGCGTTCAGGCACTCCAAACGAAACGTAATATCATGAGATTGAAACCAAGTGCGTTTAGGTTTTAATTCATAGGTCACTTCCTTACACCTCAGAGGTTAAAAGTCGGTGGTTAAAATTAAATGAAACACTCTCAGAAGGATCAACCAACTCGGGTGACTCAAATAGCCATATGATGACTCGGATCACGTAAATATAGATGTCTTTTGTTAGGTTAATGAAGGTTAAAAAAGGTAATTAACGTAATTTGGTGAAAGTAAATGTTTTCCTTGATTTCATAATAGTATCTTATTATAAATTCTGAAGGGAGTTATATATATAATATATATATATTATATATAATATATATATATATATATATATATATATATATATAGTGAAAGCCGCATATAAGGATCAACGCAGGACAATGGCAAAATGATCCTTATATGCGGTTGATCCATATAACCGACAGTTATCTAAATTATCAGAAAATGTTATATGAAGTACTGTGTCAACAATTTGGGTAAATATATTTAAAAAAATAATAATTTTACATTTTTTTTTATTATTAAAATTTACATAATTTTAGATTGTTTAACATTAACCATTGTTAAATTTTCAGTATATCCTGTTCACATTTATTTAAAATAATTTCAAAATAATTACTAAGTGGAGCGTTGCTACATTCGCCAAGTCGTCCAACAACTGCAAAACCTTTCCTGACTTCCTTTTTAATAATTAACAATACTAAGGATAACCTCCCCCTGTTTTATAGTTAGAAAAGCACCACTATTATAAAATTAAAAGATTAATCAAGATTAAAAACAAAATTGATAAAAATGGAAATAAAAAATTGAAATAAAAAGATAGATATGAAATAGTAAGTAAATACTAATCTCCAAATAATCTAATTACTTAAATTCCATTTCAGTAATAATAATAATAATAATAATAATAATAATAATAATAATTGTCATGTCACCAAATTAGAAAGCATGAAGAGGAGTTGTATGGTTGACCTTATAAAGTTTTTAAAATTTGAAATTATTTCCTTATTGTGGTATAATCATCTATAAAATAATTCCTTAATTTTTAGATATCAAGTTTCCAAACAACACCAACCGTTTAATGATGGAAAGAAAGTCCAATAAAGCCTAAAGCTTATCAAGGGCCAAATTAAATATTAAATAAATAGGGCAGCTTTACAATTATTTATGGTATTGTCAATTGTAAGATCAATATATTTATTTTAGTATTAATGAAGGTTATTCAATTCAATCAATTTAACTCAGTCAATTCAATTCAATAGATGGTAACGTTTTTGTCTCATTTAATTCAGATTTTCATTGTGTTTTGGTTAACTTAACGGATGTTTTTAGTAAATGCTATTAATTTTCAATAATGCTGACATATTTGGTGACCGATTAATTGATGAAAATGTTGATGATGATCGTAATTATAAATCGTAAATTATGGGTTTTATTTTCATCAAAGTATGTTAAAAGATATAAAAAATAAAGGACTGAGTAAGTAAAGGATTGAGTAAGTAAAATAAATTGAGTAAGTAAAGGATTGAGAATTAACAGTATAAAAATAAATCTCACAATTATATAAAATTATGTTTTTGTTTGATAATAATAATAATAATATTAACATTATATGAAAACAATCGTTTACATTGAGGTCAAAGGCCGCCAAGAACCATTATTCTGGATGTTATTGTTATAATGAGGTTTGAGAAAGTTAAAACTTTCTTAAACTCATTATAATAATGGTCCTTTCCCTTTTTCTTCCTCGGATTTCAGCTGTGCAGTCATTCATCAGGTTCTGTGTTTGGATAAAGCATTTGTTTGTGTTTGTTGTGAAGATTAGCAGCTGTATTTACAATCATTCTGTGACTGACATTTTTAGAGTCCAGAAATAAGAATTTGCGTCCCTTTTTTAAAATTGTTTAATAATGGTGTTATTGATTGAAGTAATGTTAATATTAATTAGTTTTGTTGGTTATTTATGGTCTCTTCATACGGTTGATCTGCAGATGGGTTTCGTTCCTCTACCGTTAAGGAATGAACGAACGATTTCTCCTTCCTTTACAAATCGCGTGAATAAGGTAGAAGATGCCCCTTTGAAGAGATCAGTTTCTTTAGGAAATTTTTTTCCATCTCCAAAATTGAACGTTCCTGGGTCATGGAAAGTATCGTCATTTGAGCCTAGCAAGAGTCCTCTGAGAGTCTCTAAAATAGTTTTTGGGAAGCCTATTGAAGTTTTAATAGGTAAAACTGCAACTCATGAAATATTTAAACCATTTGTGGAATTGCTCTCATTAAAAATGGAAACTACCTATGCAAACACTCAGGAGAAAAATTTTACCTCCATTTTGCGAAAACAACCAAATCTGTCATCAGAAAGGAAAACAAGAAAAATTATGGGTGAAGAAGACCCAACAAAATTTAAATATCAAAATCCAGAATTTTATTTTTCAAAAAATAGACTGAAGAGGATGAACAAAGAGAGATTCAATGAAACTCCAACAAAGAGATCTTTACCGTCTAAAACACGAGATATTAAACCAAAAGTCGAAAACTTTTTTGAAACTGTTTTAAGAAAATCGAATAAAAATAAAAATATTGGTAAAAAGCGTCAACAGAACTTCAGCTTCCGAAACATTCCAAGAATCAAGGAATTAAATTCGCTTCGAAGTTCAACCAACAGTTTTTATTTTTACCAAAGTGGAAAATTCAAAAAACCAAAGTTCAGATCAGCGTACCATCGTTGCAGAAGAATCTTCAAATACCCAACAAACTGTACGATTTAAGAAACGGAACTCCGGGCACCCAAACCAAACAGAAGGTTACTTTTAAAACCCAAGAAGATTCAATAACAAAATCTTTCGAAAATTTCGAGAAAATCGATTTAAAAAACGTTAAATTAACTGCCCAAGTTAAATCTTGTCCAAAATTATTTGAAATAGCTGAATTAACATGTATGTTGATCGGATATGAAGGAAAACATCTTTTGGTGAGTGCAGTAGTGTTTGGTTGCATATCAGATGTTTAGAATTGTCCTGGACAATAAAGGAATAGAGTCCTTTATCCAGTAGTCAATTCCTGGACGTATATTGTCCAATAACTCACGAAAAAGGTCTTTGGTAAAGTACAACACAAAACACAAAGGTAGTATCCGCGTGATCAGGCGATAATCAGGTTATGATGAGAATATATGACTAGCAGTAATATAATGACTATGTCTGCATTATGTCAATCACAATCTTGCTGCTAATATTTTACTTATTTGCATTATAGTATAAAATATTTCATATCTATGATAATTTGCTTCACTATAATATACAGGGTGTTTAAAAAGAAACGCAACCATTGGAGAATGCATATATCATTGTCACCTTCAGCGTACAGTAGACGGCATATCAAGAGAGACATTAAAACAAGTGTTCGATAACATGATGCGTCGTGTACACTTACATGAAAATCATAATAGCCAACACATTCAACAATTTTCGTAATTTACTAATAAACACGCATTCTCCAATGGGTTGCGTTTCTTTTTGAGCACCCTGTATTACAAATGCATCGTCTGCTTAATACATTTTCGTTAATCTATAACTGAGTAAGATTAAAAATAGTTCTTTTGCGAAATGTAAATGAACAGAGTGTCCTGTACCATCCCTATTACCACCTTCGTTTCTGTTCCTCTTTCTATCCCTTTTTTGGGTTCACAAATCTCTCATTAGTAATCTGGCAATCCTTGACAAAAAATTGGTTTTAAGTGTTTGGACGTAGAATAAATTATCATTCATTTTTTAATTATAATAAAAATTAATTTAAAATTAAATTTTTTTTTTTTATTAACGATTTAAAATACATTTTTTTTTTTAAATTTTGAGATATTAGATTCACAAATTCTACATTGAAAAGTTTAATATAAAATGAAGCTTATATACTCGGAAATGGTATTAGAAAGAGTCCTGCGCTGTGGCAACTGTTTCTTTAGTAAGGAAGTGCATTAATGATAAATACGACATTATATTATTTAAAAATAACTTATATTTTAACAATCATTATTAATCTTCCCACAGAGACCGATGACTTGGGCCAAGAAAATTTATAGTTCTGCGGGAACTCGCAAAACAATTTTATCCCAAGGTGAAAACATTCTCATTGAAGGTCACCGATTAAACGCCATTCGCTCTTCATCATCAAAATATGACCTGATCATATCACCATTCAAAATGGCGGACATCGGCACGTACGAATGCGAGGTTTACGTCGGAAACAAATCTCTGGTGGCTGTCGTCCCGCTCTTCATTTGTCTTTGAGAAATAGCCTGAGTTTTATGGAGTGTAATTCAAAATCTGAATGTGATCAGCATCTTTCGGAAAATATTAACTCTTTTCTTCTCAACTCGACCGAGAGTTTTAACCCTTTAGCGCACAGTGTTAACTTTACTGATTTTGTTCCGGCTAACGCCAAACGTTTTTATTCCGTCTCGGAAAAGATCTCTGTGCGGGTAAAGGGCTAAATGTGAAACTTAGAAATTCCTAGAATGACACGTAGCTAATAATAATAAATTAACATGTCCATGTTAATAATTTGTAGGCAATAATAATAATAATAATAATAATAATAATAATATTAATATTAATAATAATAATTTATGAATATATATACTGAAAATATTATAAAATTAATACATTTATTTTGACATTGTATTTAAAGTACGTTGCTTTTGTGAATTGTAGCAATTTTTCCACTTTGGACTCGTCTCTCTTCCCACATATTCTCATTTTTAACTTTATCAAATAATAATGTTCACCTTCTTCTAGCTATCGTAGCCACGTCGCAACACCGCTTCCCTTAAGATCAGCGAAGTTAAGCGACATTAGGTGTGGTTTGTAGTTAGATGGATGACAGTCATCTTCGTCTAGAATTCAATGGTTCTCAACCTGTTTTTTGTATGGTTACCCGAAACCAATTCTAACCGAGCCCCATTACCCCAATCATTACAGTAGATATTACTTTTTTATAACTTCTGGATTATCACAATATTATTTCTTATAATTTCTGGATCGCGTGTCACTACCCACAAAATAGTTGCCACTACCCCACAAAATAGTTGCCATTACCCCACAAAACAGTTGTCATTACCCCACAAAATAGTTGTCATTATCCCACAAAATAGTCGTCATTACCCCACAAAATAGTCGTCATTATCCCACAACCCACAAAATAGTTGTCATTACCCCAATTGGGTAATTTACCCACCGGTTGAGAACCAGTGGTCTAGAAATAATAATAATGCTTATGGGGGCCACAGGAAAAAATAAGGTTCCTAAGGGGGCCATAAGCCAAAACCGGTTGGGAACCACTGAATTGTCTCTAGATGATATAATGACGCGTGGTTTGGATCCCACGAAAAGCTGCTGTAGGCCCCTCCGTCACATGCCCTTTGCCTTTACGAAGAAGGTTAAACAACCCCCAAGATAACAATCACAGTCTACCTTTCTCAACAACCTCTTCTAATTTTTTCCGGAGTGGGGGAGGGGAGGGGAGATGAAGACCCTTGAATTTCTTTTACTGAGGCAATATAAATACAATTATTAATTGATAATTGTACAAAAAGATATAATTTAAAATGATAATCGGATTTACAGCCAACGTTCAGAGCATAAGAGTGAAATCTTATGCAATTATAATCAATTTTTTTAAAATAAAATGATAGAAAATACAATTTCTTATATTATTTAAGGAATCCTCATTATTAGCCTGGACGGACTTCCCATAACAGAGAACCTTAAAAGTATTTTTGAGAGAAATTGACGAACTCTTGTTTTTTTTTTAACCTAATTTGTGTATGATGAATATAGTTCTGATGTTATAATGTTTCAGACCAGTTAAGACCCTAGAATCCACTCGTGGCTACTCTACCTAACCGTATATGTCTGCCAAGATCGATTTTTATCTTTAGATGTTCAAATTTTGAATTAAAAATAGAACACAATTTTAGTGATTAGACATGAAATGCGTGACTTAGTCTTTTAGTGAGGAATGTATATAAACCAAACTGAGATCACCTGAAGATCAGGGCCCCCAGCCTTCTTTAGTTAGCTTTATAAGGCTAACTAACGAAAATATCACGACCTAACCTAACCAATCGTCAAGGGCGTACAGTTGACCTAACGATTGGTTAGGTTAAGTCGTGATATTTTTGTTAGTTAGCCTTATAAGGCTAACTAAAGAAGGCTGGGGACCCTGATCTTCAGGTGATCCCCAAACTGTAATAGGAAATAGATATTTTATAGTACCTTCATGTATTTATAACACGTAGGAAGTGAAAGAAATCCTCAAACATATTCCAAAGAATCCTTTAATTTACATAGCAAATAATGTACGCTAAATATACGTTATACAAATTTCTAACAACAGTTATCATTAAGAGAATATTTGCAATATTTAACCCTTTCATACCCAAATTAAGTCAAAAAGTAAAAAAAAAAATTGGGATATAAAAATCGTTTAATTGGACCCACAATAACTGAAAAATATATTTTACAAAGTTTTATTGTTCATAATTAATAAAATACGAAATGTGTTAAATTTCACACATTGGGAACTGGAAGGTCTAAAATTGCTTCCAAAGTTAACGATGAAAATTTCACACACTGGACATTAAAGGGTTAATACGCGTAAGATGTGTTTCGATAACATACAGGGTGTGTATAAAGTAAAGCGAGTGAAGAGACAAATCCGATTTGAGTTTATTAACACGAGTAAACATGGACGAGTAATATTTGTTACACGTACTTTATAACAACTGTATAGTCGATAGTAAGGTTTATAAGAGGTGTTGAAAAT
>JAJOZX010001219.1:125000-170000 GCA_023014485.1 Bathynomus jamesi | reverse complement strand
AAAGCGACCCATTGCTCTAACTCCCGTATCATTATTATTATTATTATTTATTACCAATATCATCAGGGGTTCGAACCCGTGACCTCAGTGTCTTTACTTCCCATATAGAGAAATGGTGTTACTACAGAGCCGTGGATGGCGTTTCTCATTTTGATTCAGTCTCAAAAGGAGATTAAATTTCTTACATTTTACCAGCTACTGAGCGCTTCATATCCTTTCTGAGATAAACTTTACTTTCCTTCACGAAAGCGAAGACGATCCTCTTTAAGGATACATGACTTATTCAGGAGCACAGAAGGATTTAAATTTTAGTAACCATGCCATGGAATTTCGTCATGGTGAATAGAGTCTATAGGGAAATATAGCGTTCAAATTACAATTGAACAATTCAGGATTGATGAATTTTGTGTGAAACTGGATATCACCGTTGGCGAATATATAATATATATATATATATATATATATATATATATATTATATAATATATATATATGGCAACTAAGGCAAAGAAAACAAAAATAGAAAATAAATAAGTTATAAATACAAACAAATTAAGTGGATTTACAACTAAATTTTAAAATTAAAAAAAAGAACAACACCCTCTAATAGCAAACTAGCGATATTCAAATGGCACAACATAAGCCACTGCTGTGACAATTTCCCTGCCGAGGGGCCGCAAAATGCTAAGTACGCCTCTATATATATATATATATAATATATATATATATATATATATATATATAATTTATTTGTTTTACGTGTTTAATTGTGAAATTCGTATCATATATATGCATGCAAAATGCAAAATTTATCTCTCATCAGGATTCGAACCCGGCCTCTCTGACTCAGAGACACGGGTGTTGACCATTCGGTTACTGCAGGAAAGGCAACCTAGCAACACTTCATCGCCCGAGGTAACCGCCTTACGCTTTCGCGTCCAGAGGTATTTTTGCGATATTAACCCCCCCTGCACTCGAGCCAGTGGACACCATTTAATTCAAATTTATCTAGCAAACACGATGGTACAATTAAGATGGAAATATAAACGCGTAAACGCGGATTTTTGCATATGTAAAACGAACGGTTTTGTCTTCAACCTTTCAAATGTTTCGTGAGATGATTCCTCATCTCACGAAGGTCAAGCTTGTCGCCCCCTACTTTCTCCCTCTCTCTCTCTCTTCTCTCTCTCTCTCTCTCTCTTTCTATATATATATATATAAATATATATATATATATATATATATATATATATATAAATAAATAAATTCTTTTTAATGTTAGAATGTTATTATTCTCAAACTTACTTTCAGGACTCTCGGTGTGGCGCTAATCATCTTAATTGTGGGCTTCGCAGCCGTTATTCTGCTTCAAATTTCGTCCATATTTTTGGGACCATCGAGAAAAGCGTGTACCAAGAAAGGTTAAGTATTTTCTATATCTCATATCTCTGAATGTTGCAAATTATCCACCAGATGGCGCATAGATGAAATCTACGGAAAGTTCTCTATTCTTTTCAGTTCCGTGTTAATTTTTTAGAAAGGACGATAGATTAAAAGAGCTTTTCTTTCTAAAATTAATCATTGAGTTTTCATTGTTTTTATTGGTTGTTTGCTTGATATATATATTATATATATATATATATATATATATAATATAAAACCTTGGTTTACCTTCCGCCCGAATTGTTCATTCTGACGAAGGTCAGGCTTATCACTCCACTTTAGACCTACAGTTTAATGTGGAATCCAAACCACGCCGCACCAGCAGCAACCCAGCGTCTTAACCACTAGCTAGGCTACCCAGGGTACCCATTTATCTACCAACCAATTTTTTTATTGTGTGGAAGAATGAACAGCTGGGTTTTGCTGCGTGCCGCCTGCCGTTACCAGGTCTCGATCCGGGGCCGATGGATTCGTAGTCAGCGACGCTAACCAGTACACCACCGTGGCGCATATGCGTATGGGGCTTCATAACGTTTATCAATAGTGTTGCTTCGCTGAGTATACTATACCGTACACATTTTCCTGGAATTCTCCCCTTTTTATATAAGAACAAGTCCGACATGTATTGTCACTGGGAAACTACTTCTTCCTACTTCTATTTCTTCTTCTTCTTCTTCAAAGAAGAGTAAATTATATGTAAATACATTTTTATTTATTTCTTTGTTATTTGTATATTGATTATTATTATTATTATTATCATCATTATTATTATTATTATTATTATTATTATTATTATTACTTGTGAAGAGGGAATTAATTCTTAAATGCAAAAACCACTTTTAATATTAAAATGTTTAACTTTGCGAATAATATAGAGTAATAAATGAATTTCAGTTTGTCTCAAAAAGTTCTTGGAGGGTCCTCCTGCTTTTAATGACGAAGGTTTGAGGAATTACGTAGTAGGAAAACACTATGTCCAGTCCAATGGACCTCCGAACTATTCAGAAAAAGTTGGTTTTAACGATACAATTGAAGAAGCAATGTCATTTATTTTGGACTATTTTCAGGGCAAGGTTGGTTCGCCGTTTTTTGTTCCCATACTATTTAATCAAATGTCAATACAGATGACCAAAATAGTTTGAAAATTGTAAATGTCCAACAATTATCTTTCATTATCAAATGTCATTAAATGTTTATCTTTAGCATCAGAAATCATTTGGTATAAATGTTTTTATGACGTCAAGCAAAATATGTCATTTACAGTTTATTGTTTAGTATTTGCGTGTATAAGAGTCATCGTTTAATATCATTATCATACACACGATAACATCCTAAAATGGTTTTTAGAGTTAAAATATCATACATTGTTAACTCTTTTGATGTCCACGGTTTTTATTTCGCATGTCAAATTTTTACACTTTAAATAAAAAACCTGTTCATTATGTCTACTTTAGAAGAATTGAGAGAGAGAGAGAGAGAGAGAGAGAGAGAGAGAGAGAGAGAGAGAGAGAGAGAGAGAGAGAGAGAGAGAGAGAGAGAGAGAGAGAGGGGGGGGGGCCAAATGTACTCTGCAAAATAGGAAGTATTTCAAGAGTTCGCTGATAGTAGATCGAAAGTAGGTCGAGAGTAGATAAAGCGGTTCTCTTCTTGACAAGTGAGGTCCTCTTGAACTGAATGAAAGATACTTAAAATACATTTCTTGCAAGGATAAAAAAAAAAAATCCAATTTAGTCTCAAGGTATACCGTTGGTGGTCTACCAAATGTACTCTTCAGATACTTTAGAAGTTTAGATTCACAGTACAGTACAGTACAGTACAGAGAGGGCAGTTATTTTTTAAGGGTTCTTTTTACAAAATATTGAAGTGTAGATGTTAGTCTGTCCTCTCTATGGGTTTTTATTACCCATAGCTTTTCATTTGTAATGGTGAACACCAGCTTCAATTAACCATTTACGAAGAGTCGTCGGACTGCGTTCTAATGCAAATCATATGTTATAATAGCGGTCCCAGTTGTCAAATGGTTTCTGCTTGCATGATCGACGAAATATTTAAGTCCTCTTTTTCTCTAGTGCATCTAGAAGCTCCAGATTTACTTCTTATTTCTAAACTGCCTTTTTTCCATGTTGATGAAGCCATTTTGAAAGATGGTTTTTTTTTTTGCACATTCTTTTAGGCAATTTGCAGTTTTTTAACTGGAGATTTCCTCATCATGACCGCTATTGTGTTTCATCAATATTTATCATAAAAATGATTTATTGTAACAACCGTCTTGATTGGACCTTTTGTTTTTGGTATTACTGACGTCATTTATAACATAATATGTGGCATCGATATGCTCCTCTGTTCTTTCAAACATTCTTATTATTAATATCAGGTTCGTCACACGCAATTATCACACACACACACACACACACACACATATATATATATAATATATATATATATATATATATATACAGGGCTAGGAGGGCCATTTGGCCTGGGCCTCAAGCTTAAGGGGGGGCCTCAAATTTAGAAACTTTCAGGTTTGAATATAATGTTTTGCAGTGAAATAATAATTGGGTTTAGCTATGGGCCTCTAAAGCTGGAAGTGGCCCGGGCCTCTCTGGATCTCTAAGAGGGCCTGTATATATATATGATAATGATAATGATTATATACACACACGAGTATATACTGTATATATACAGTATATATAATTTGAAACATAACTCTTAAAATGAAAATCATCAAAATATGATATGCAAACGGAAGTAGGTTATCAAGACTTTACGACAACAATATAACTCCTCCTTTACCTTTCTTCCTGCCTCTTTCCTGGAATGTGTTCGATTCCTTTCATATAATTTTTCTGAGAAAAAAAATATTAAAGGGAAAAAACTTTTGTGACCGAGTGTACGTGAAAGAAACTAATTACGATAAATTTTTGGGAAGACAGTGCAATCAAACTCATGGCGGGGACCACATTACTCAGCTATTGTTCAAAATCGATTAAGACAGATTTCAGAACCGTGTCTATACAATACTCGTACAAAATAGAAAAGATTACCCTTCTAATTTAAAAAAACGCGTTCTTGCTGAGTTTTGCTCTGCTGAGCTCCGATAATAATTTTTTTTCGGCTCCATTTTTGTTCATTTCTTTATACCACTCACGTGAGAGAGAGAAAAAAAAATAAAAAATTCTTATCGCGTTTTACATTTTTTTACATCGAAATTTTAATTGTTAGTTTTAAATATTAGAATTCTAATGAGCAATTAAATATACCTCAAAGGTGTTTAAAAACCGCGATAATTGGAATGGTGATTATCGAAAATTGTTCACCTACAAAATATATTTATAATTTTTAGTCATTATTTAATTTTTAATATCTATAATAATAGTAGTAATAATAATAATAATAATAATAATAATAATAATAATAATAATAATAATAATTTATTGTAAAGTTTGAACACTGTTTTTATGGTGTACTTTTTATTTTAATGTGTTATTATTTTTACTTAAGTGTATTTTGTAATTATTTATTATTAATAACTGTTTAATTGTAAATTTAAATATACACACTTCCTATAAGCGAAGTGAAAACACTGAGGTCGGGGGTTCGAACCCCAATTATGTTAGTAATTCTGACAGGAGTTAAAACAATGGTTAGCATTAGTTAACCTGAGTGCTGCACAAGTTTCTGGCCCTTCTGAATGATTACATATCATTATTATTATCAGTAATAACCCTGACCTTTGTGACCTTTCTGTTAACAAGTGTTTAATAAGTGACACTTGAACTTACATTTATTTTAAATCCTTTTGAACTTTTAATGCCTAAAGTAACTTTTTCTTCTTTTAGAGAGATGGAACTTTCGTGGTATTGGCGCAGGAGATGGCGAATACCAAGATCTGACAATTCCTTTGGAAAAACAGTTCGGTTGGAAAGGTTTCCTTGTTGAACCTCTTCCTGAACTTTTTGAAATGCTGAAGAAGAAAGGCCGCAAGGGAACTCTGTCCAATAACTGCGTTTCGCCGTTCGCTTATCCTTCTATGGTATGTGATAGTACATCAATATTCTGAGGGTAGTTACTACAATTTTTAAGGTGGAACAAAGAGGAAAAGACAGTGAGTAAGGAAAATGGTAGCCAATGGGATTCGAACTCGCCTCGTCTCGTGTGGTATTAGAGTCGCGTACCGCATCACCTTACCTCAAGATCAGCGCTCATTGTTACCTCGTGCTACCTTTTATTCTCTCGTATTTTATAAAACATATAAATGTTTTAAGTGCAGTGACCGCACACAGTTTTTAATTTATTCTTTCTCTTCTTTTTCTGTACAGTAACTTAAGTTTGTTAAATGAATGGACAAACTTCGGAGAAGTTTATGCTTCCTTTTAGACAAATTAACAAAATTATATGAGGCCCTCCTAGGAAGAAGTGGCTAAACGACAAACGTAAAAAGAGCCAGAAAACGCAGTTAAATTTGTACCAATTCGACAGTGCCATAGCTTTTGAACTTTCTGAAGATATTTAGACGAAATACCTTCAAACGTTCAAAGGTTGTGGCACTTTCAAATTGGTACAACTTTAACTACGTTTTCTGGCGTTTTTAAACTTTTGTCGCTTATCCACTTCTTCCTGGGAGGGCCTCATATGCCCCCATCTTGACATTTTTAAATACTTCGAAAACATTTGATAAATTAATAGTTTCATAGTAACTTTACTTAAAAACTGTTTCACGCCAACTGGGTATACTTGGATATGGGTATTGGGTATATTAATCCCTCTAGTACATTGATAACTGAACAGTAATAAATTCTTAACATTTTAATAAATTAATAACACACCAGTGGAAATACGACTCCACGTCAATGTTGACATTACTCAGGTACTGAATAGCTAAACTACAGTAATACCTCCCCCCCCACCATTACCACGCTAAAACCGTGTATAAACAAGTGTGGTAAAAAATACTTTTCGATGTTACCCACTATGTACCACTGTACTATACCTTATAGGCTTATATGGATATGATGAGGGTACTGAAAAAAAGGTCTTTCCACAAAGAAAACGGTAAAAATAATGTTTAGGTTTTGTTAAGTGATTAATTTTACATTATCATTGCTAAGAAGAGGACATGTTTTGCTTTAAAACTTATAAAGAGATTCTATTAGGTTAATTCTCTCTCTCTCTCTCTCTCTCTCTATATATATATATATATACTGTATATATATATATAATTATATATATATATATATATATATAAGTTTCTCAGGGGACCATTCTGAGTTTGTGTATATATAATATATATATATACACTGCAAAGAACACGCAGTATAAATAACGTAAAGAACGACGCTTGTATAGGAGATATTCCGCGCAAGACGAGAAAGAGAAAACAACAAATGAAAAAATGAAGTACCACCTGGGAATCGAACCGGGATCTTCCGATTGCCGGTCAGACGCGATACCACTACACCATGGACTTCACTCTTCCAAATGCCGTAATTCCTCTACATACTCGCAAAACCAATGCCCAAGGGGGCACCTCCCGCATGCCGTAACATTATATACATTCAACTGCAAAGAACACGCAGTATAAATAACGTAAAGAACGACGCTTGTATAGGAGATATTCCGCGCAAGACGAGAAAGAGAAAACAACAGTGGTCTGACCGGCAATCGGAAGATCCCGGGTTCGATTCCAGGTGGTACTTCATTTTTTCATTTGTTGTTTTCTCTTTCTCGTCTTGCGCGGAATATCTCCTATACAAGCGTCGTTCTTTTACGTTATTTATACTGGTTTCTTTGCAGTTGAATGTATATAATGTTACGGCATGCGGGAGGTGCCCCCTTGGGGCATTGGTTTCTGCGAGTATGTAGAGGAATTACGGCATTTGGAAGAGTGAAGTCCATGGTGTAGTGGTATCGCGTCTGACCGGCAATCGGAAGATCCCGGGTTCGATTCCCAGGTGGTACTTCATTTTTTCATTTGTTGTTTTCTCTTTCTCGTCTTGCGCGGAATATCTCCTATACAAGCGTCGTTCTTTACGTTATTTATACTGCGTGTTCTTTGCAGTTGAATGTATATAATGTTACGGCATGCGGGAGGTGCCCCCTTGGGGCATTGGTTTCTGCGAGTATGTAGAGGAATTACGGCATTTGGAAGAGTGAAGTCCATGGTGTAGTGGTATCGCGTCTGACCGGCAATCGGAAGATCCCGGGTTCGATTCCCAGGTGGTACTTCATTTTTTCATTTGTTGTTTTCTCTTTCTCGTCTTGCGCGGAATATCTCCTATACAAGCGTCGTTCTTTACGTTATTTATACTGCGTGTTCTTTGCAGTTGAATGTATATAATGTTACGGCATGCGGGAGGTGCCCCCTTGGGGCATTGGTTTCTGCGAGTATGTAGAGGAATTACGGCATTTGGAAGAGTGAAGTCCATGGTGTAGTGGTATCGCGTCTGACCGGCAATCGGAAGATCCCGGGTTCGATTCCCAGGTGGTACTTCATTTTTTCATTTGTTGTTTTCTCTTTCTCGTCTTGCGCGGAATATCTCCTATACAAGCGTCGTTCTTTACGTTATTTATACTGCGTGTTCTTTGCAGTTGAATGTATATAATGTTACGGCATGCGGGAGGTGCCCCCTTGGGGCATTGGTTTCTGCGAGTATGTAGAGGAATTACGGCATTTGGAAGAGTGAAGTCCATGGTGTAGTGGTATCGCGTCTGACCGGCAATCGGAAGATCCCGGGTTCGATTCCCAGGTGGTACTTCATTTTTTCATTTGTTGTTTTCTCTTTCTCGTCTTGCGCGGAATATCTCCTATACAAGCGTCGTTCTTTACGTTATATATATATATATATATATATGGTGAACTATAAGTAAAAATAGCTGTAAGAAAAATGATGTAATTTAAAGGTTTTAAAGAGTAACATGCGTAAATAATGGGTTTTTATATGCTATTTTCTCAGTATTATCCTTCAATAAAACTTTCTTTTCTCAGACAAACCTTGGTTACCCCAAAATAGCCGTTGGCGATTCGGAGGTGGTCAAATTCAATAAGTACCGAAAAACCAAGTAAAACAGCTGTTTCAAGACGACGTAAGTAATGTCATAATACATACATACATACATGCATATATATATATATATATATATATATATATATAGAGGGTGAGGGTGTTCCAAAAGTCTTGTCCCAAGGGCTAATATCATGTTGTACATTATGGAAGCAGGACTGTTGTATATATATTATATATATATATGTCACTTATGGTATGATGATTTTGATCGACGGTTCAGGACTGATATGAGGTCGACCCCTTTGCAGCATCCAGCCTCACTTGCGGAATATTTTATTTTTTTGTAAGCGGACAAATGTACAAAACAGATGGTATAACCTTTACAAACGGATACGAACAAACTATACGGATTGTCAGAAGACAACAATATGAAATTCAATGTCGAAAAGATTCAACTCTTGAAATGCTCTTCACCAAATAGACAAAATTTTCGAGAAATACGAACTCAAAAAATTTAGGAATTATAATTACGGACAATTCGAATTTGAGACGCAAAATAAGATAAGAATAAACAAAGCAAAATGAATAACTCGGTAGATACTGAGAACCTTTAAAAGAAGATACGAGAATGCAATAATTCCAGCGATGAAAATATTGATCACATTATAACGGGAATATTGCTCAGTCTCACATTCCCGTATAAAGAAAGAAAAATGAATTATTTAAGTGAAATTCGGAGAAACTTGTAGCCCAAATCAGTGGATTCAAAGAATTTAGCTACTCTGAAAGATTACTTAAGTACACCCTGAAAAGCTTAAGAGAAATACATCATTCATAATTCACACGTTGGAAAATGATTAAAAAATGGTTTTTTTAATCCAAAATAAACCAACCAAATAACACTGGAAAAAGGTTTATGAAATGTGTGGAATTTGATGAAAAGAAATTTGAATATTTTCTCTTTCTTTCACACACACACACACACACACACACACACACACACACACACACACACACACACACGTATATACAGGGTGTTGCATAAGTCCGGTCTCATAGAAAAATTTATTTTAAATTAAATTTACAAACGTAATACATTATAACTAAAACAAATGTTCAAATTGATGTCTTGTTTTGGGACCTTTTTTTCTTTCTTTTTGTTGCAGGTAGAATAACGCTCAATAGCTAATATGGAAGTGAGTTACATTCGTGAGGAAAAGGCCTCCGCCATCAATTTGAACATTCGTTTTAGTTCTAATGTATTACTTTTGTAAATTTAATTTAAAATAAATTTTCATATAAGACCGGACTTATGCGACACCCTATATATATATATATATATATATATAATAGCTTAAAATAGCTTACGTCCTCGAAGTTATTTCAAATTCAAACAGTCACTATATATATATTATATATTATATATATATATGTTTTAATTGTTTAAATGTTTTCGTGGTTGTAAGTTATTTTTAGAAAAGCTTCTCAGAAAAGCTTTTTTCTATAAATGGTTTGAATGCAAGAAATGTAATTTTCAATAAATATTTAATTTTTAATAAAATATTTAAGGAAAGACAATTACTGAGAATCTGTTTAAGTCCAACAAAATTTGGCGATGTTTGTTAATGGATTTGGCTTCTGATAATTTGCAACGCGGGTTCAAGCCTCAATGGTTCCCATTTCCTCGGTAATTGCCTTTTCTTGTTTCCATATATTGCACAGTGTTGGTTTGCTCTGGTTTTGGATCTTGCAAATTCGGAGCAAACAGCTTGTTAGACGCTCTTATTCGGAATAGTTATAAGGAGGGTCGAGAGAGTAGGGAGGTTGACTGATTTGGGTGTAAACCGTTGTTTGGATATTCTGTCGAATTTGAAGTGGTTCTGAAAGCTTAAAGACCAGATTCAGAGACCAGACTCAGAGACCAGATTCGAGAGTAGATTTATTTAAAAAAATTTATTATCTGACTTTATTAATTGACCGCCAGTTGGATATCATTTTTATAAAAGTCACGTCCGCTCTCAGATTGAGTATTAATCCTTCCTAGATTCTGTTTAATGTTAAATAAACAACTAGTAAAATGATCCTGCAACATACGTCAAGTTGCAAACCCAACATTTTGGCTTGAAATTTATATTTTAAATAACTGGCATACCCTTAGAGTTAACTTCATTTAAGCGCTTCGACCCTCTTATAGTGTTGAATTTCGTAACTTGGGGCATTGCGAAATGAACGACTTTCTCAGCTCTAAGAATTTATTCTTTGAAATTCAATTCTTACAAGCCCAAACTTTAATTCTCAAGTTCACCAACAATATAACTTAGAGTTACACAGAGTATGTAGGGCCAGAAACTATTTCAAAGTAGGTGTAAATGATTAATATGGAACTGGTGTCCTTTTACGTTAATTATTAAATGCAAAGTTACGAAATGAGAAAGCGCTCTATCTATCTATCTATCCATCAATCTATCTATCTATCTATCTATCTATCTATCTATAGAGATAGAGAGCAAAAGTGTAAAAGTTTTACAGCTTTGCATTTCAAATTTCTACGTGTACATATGCTGCACGATAAGAAATTCACCGAATTTTTTTTTTAAATCACACAAAATTATCAATTAGTAATTCGGTGAAAAATTAATTTCTCGGAGAATGGAATGAGAGAAGAGACAGATTTTGTACTGTCCCCATCTGCGGTAGAACAGGGGGTACCGAAAACGAGAATGGGAAATGTTCTCAGAATACAAGGCCCAAAGCTTTTTAATGTCCTGTCAAAAGAAGTGAGGAACCTCCAGCACACCGACCTGAATAACTTCAAGAACCAGCGGGACAGATTCCTGCGCAAATTTCCTGACCAGCCATGAGTGGCTGGCCACAAGGGCAGGAGGAGATCGGAAAACAATTCCCTCCTTCACCAAATTCCACAAATGAGGTGGAATGCTGCAGAGGGGTTGACCCTAGGTCGATCCTAAACCGTCGTTCAAACCCTCATAGAGTAACATGAAGTGCACACAGACACATACACACACACACACACACAAACACACACACAAAACACACACACACACACACACACACACACACACAGAGTATATATAAGCCCTATATGTATGTTTCTGAACCACAGACTGACATCGCTGAAGTGCAAGTACAATGCATCCCACTGGAGAATTTACTCTACTCGGCTGGAATTGAGAAAGAATTGGATTTAATGGTGCTAGACATGAGTGGGTCAGATCTGGACGTTCTTACGAATGTAAAATTGGACATACTTCCGGAGACTGAGGTAAATAAATACATACAAGTACTTTTGAGACTGTTTCCTTAACAAAATGCTTACATGTTTTTTAGGGTCCTTTACTAAATATATTCAGATTTTGGGAAATAGGTTTCATGCAATGAAACGTAGAACATACAGGGTGAGTCAAAAAATCCTGCCTAAAAAAAAAAAAACTATACAATAAATACTTTTGAGGCAGGACTTCTGACTCACCCTGTATCTTCGTATCAACGGTTGTTCGACAGAGCGTTAAAAATATCGCTCACACAATGAATAAAAATCCATGAAACAGACACAAAATGTGAGTAAAAATAAAATATGTTATTTTCCTCTCTAAAATAGTTATACAAAGCCAAAATTTTATCTCAAACGAATATACACAAACGTGTAAGACAGGCGAGCTAGCGACATCTCATCGACGTAACATAAAATCGACAAGTTATTGTGGGTTAGATTAAGTTACGTTAAGTTACGTTAGTATAGGTTAAGGTACGCTAGGTTAGGTTACGTTAGCATAGGTTAGGCTACGCTAGGTTAGGTTACGTTAGCATAGGTTAGGTTACGTTAGCATAGGCTAGGATGCGCTAGGTTAGGTTAGTTAAGTTTGTTTTTGAGAATGTCAGTGTTATGTCTCATCGACCAAATGAGTATATAGGTCCAGTAACCAGTAAAAGGTACGTACTGGACTTTATTGTCCCGCGCTTTACTAGAATTCTTGCTGAATTTCCGGCTTCATATTCCTCTAAAAACTTAATGAATATTGTTAGTCCACGCGCCTTTTCAGGCATCCATCATTATCATCATTATTATCATTATCAATCATTATTATCTTCATCAATCAATCACTCACTCACTCAATCAATCAATCAATCATCATCATTCTTTTTCTGACTGTATCTATACTGATGGTTCAGTTGCAAGTATTTTGGTAAACCCTGTATAATCTACATTACAGTTATCTTAATAGTATATTTTCCCGTAAATACAGGATTCTTTCGTATTTTTTTGTTTTTTATTTTGACCCTGTAAATAATAAGATTTTAGACCCTGCTAAGACCTACTATAAGTTTCTAGTATTAACAAGAAAAACTATTTAATTATTGTGTTTTATTAAACTTATTTCAGTATATTTTGTCTTATATTTTATACCCAATTTTATACCCAAGATTCTGAAATTTGAAAACACGTGAATTCGTTTAAAATTAATAGCATTTAACACTGAAATGTCATATTCCTCAAAGCAACAAAAATTAATGTCGTTCACCTTTTAAAACTTTATAACGAATAGTTATAACGATATTTTATAACGAATAGTTATAACGAATACTTTATAACGAATAGGTGATACCACAAACATAATGGATCACCTGAAGATCAGGGCCCCCAGCCTTCGTTAGTTAGCCTTATAAGGCTAACTAACGAAAATATTACGACTTAACCTAACCAATCGTTAGGTCAACTGTACGCCCTTGACGATTGGTTAGGTTAAGTCGTGATATTTTCGTTAGTTAGCCTTATAAGACTAACTAAAGAAGGTTGGGGGCCCTGATCTTCTTTCGTGTACCGAATCCACTGGATTAAAATTATTTTTAGAAATAGAAATTTAAATTTTGAAAAATGACCAAAATAAAATTGTAAAGACATTTAAAAATTATAATGCTTTTATACCTAAGAAACAATTACAGTCGTAACATCCTTGCAATCTTTTAGTATCTTACTGATAACAAAGTATTCTTATATACATACAACTGACGAGGAGTAGGATAATGTAATCATATATATATATATATATATATATATATATATATATTGTTGACCTTTGAACTCGAAAATGTAGTGAATATCAAGATTTGTAAGATTCAAGACGAAGAAGATTCTATTAAATGTAAAGGTACAATAAATAATCGGTCTTTTAGATATAAGTAATGATGGCGGGGGATCTACAGCTTTACGTGGGATCCGAACCACATGTCGCTCCATAGTCTGAACGCAGCGGGCGGTCTCCCATCCGACTACTACTCGACCCAATGTCGCTTAACTTCGCTGATCAACGGGAAGTGGTGTTACGACATTGGCTATTGACCACCATCGTGGTCAGTGTCGTAACACTGCTTCCCTCGATCACTGAATTTAAGCATCATTGGGTCTGTGGGATCTTTTCCGTTTGACTGCCGCCATTGAAACATAATTAAACTTTTTGTATTTTGTATTTTAACTGAAATGTCTTGATGATACCAAATAAGTTACTTTAAAAAAAGCTTTTCTTAATTTCCCCTTCAAATTTTGTTTCTTATAAACAATTTTAATTACTTTCAAGATCCATGCTTAATTTTTAAGTTTTAATCGTGTACTCAGAAAAATAAGGGGATCACCTGAAGATCAGGGACTCCAGCCTTCTTTAGTTAGCTTTATAAGGCTAACTAACAAAAATATCACGACCTAACCTAACCAATCGTCAAGGTCGTACAGTTGACCTAACGATTGGTTAGGTTAGGTCGTGATATTTTCGTTAGTTAGCCTTATAAGGCTAAGTAAAGAAGGCTGGGGACACTCACCTCTTATGTTTCAATGGCGCAGTCAAACGGAAAAGATCCGGTCTGTGTTGTAATTGGATGGAAGACCATCCTCTGCGTCAAGGTTATGTAGCGACGCATGGTTCGGATATTCCGTAAAGCTGTAGGTCCCCTCCGTGACTCCGTCATATGGCCTCAGATGTTGCGAAGGAGCTTAACAACCTCATCATTATATTACACTTTTTTTTACCCCAAAGCTGGAAGTGTCGACGTTTCGTCGCTGGCATCTACTGTCACCTTTTCCAGGGGGCTTGTCGGCCTCCTTGTCGGGATAATAGGCTCTGGAGTTCGGATTCCCAAACCTACAACGAGAGCTCCAGGGGCGCACCCAGGAATTTATTTCGGGGGGGGGGGGGGGGGGGGTGCACTCAGAAATCATCTTGAATTTTTGTTTTTTGGTTGAAAAACCGCTGTATCGATACCTGACGCTTCATTTTCTTCAAAGGCGACTCCGAGACTGTAATGTTGAATAGTGACGACACTCTAAAAATAATAATTAAAATAATAATTAAAAATAGAGCAAAAGTCGAAGAAAATTAATGAAGTATTAAAATCCAACTTACTAACTAAAGAACTAATCAAGGTAAAGCTACAGTAAGTAGCCCGGCCGTCTACCATATTTACCACGATGTGTTAAACAACGCAACTAAAATAAACTGTTGTGTTGAGCGTCAGTCGTGTTCTGCCACTCGGCGGCTACAGATCGTGTAAATAATGTATTAATAGAACCTACTCTGTTTGGAATGTATGTTGGAATTTACCTCTTATTTGTTCCTAAATAAATAAATAAAAATACATAAATAGTAATTACGGATCTTTTCAAAAATTCTGACACCACCAGATTTTTTTCAAAAATTTTCTCCATGACCTCTCATATAGAATGGGAAGAAAGACATCTGTAATCTTTTGAACAATTAATTTCTAGAAAAAAACAAATTACATTTTCAAAAAACAGTGTAAAAATGTTCTGCCGAGTGGCAGAACACGAGTGACGCTCTACACAAGTTTATTTTAGTTGCGTTGTTTAACACATCATGGCGCTAGTGTAGCTAACAGCAACCTATTACAGCTCAATGATCTTGAATGTTTACGCCGCTCAAATAGGAAATTACCCACCAGTACAATATCGTAGTTTACTATATTCGTAATATATAGTATTCATAATATAATCTGCTCTGCTATGTTATGTTTAGGTTAGGTTAGGCTCGGTCAGGTTAGGTTAAAATATATTAGGTTAGGCCAGGTCTCCAAAATAAATGTTAGTATATGACACAACGAGACGAGCTGGATCACCTACCTCCGCAACACAAAATTGTGACACAATGGACCCGCCGCTCTAAACAACTCAATGTTGTTAATTTGCTATCTAGTGATATTTTGTTATGCGATTAAAAATCGGCGAAATATCTGAAAACAGTCACGTATAAACTGATTTGTGCATATTTTTGGTAATTTCTATTTATCGCTCAAAACCAGCCATAAAACCGCAAATCCGCTAACTCCGAAATTTTCCCGCTAAACAAGAATAAAAAGAGCCAAATTTAGCGGGAAACCGCCAAATCTGGGAACACTGCCGTTGAACCTAGTGGAGTTATTTTTTCGTTTAAAAAATAAGTTATTTAGTTAGAAATTAAAGTCCACCCTTGCATTTTCGGGGGAGGGGGCCATGGCCCCTTTGGTCTCCCCCTGGGTGCGCCCCTGGAGAGCTCACAACTAAGCACGCCTGCTTAAGCCCGGAACCTTTTCTCTCCTTTTCCTCTATCGCTTCACTTTCTCGATTTCTCTTGCCTGTCCTCTTTCCTCTACTTTCTCGTTTCTCTGCTTCCCTCCTTCCATTCTGGGATGTTTTCTGGTGTTTTTAATACAGGGTGACCTATAAAGGTGTTCTGAAAAATAACTTGTTGCATAAATGATTTTTGGATCACTCTGTACATCAGCAGGGTCGAGTGTATGCCTACAGTATGACAATTCTGTATTTACGCGTTTTGTTTTCGGTGGAAATACAAATTATTGACTATTTCATTGATGTAAAGATCTGTAATATTACAGAATGCGGGTATTTTTTATGTTGTTACATTCGTAACTATGAAATGATAACAGCTGTATTCTTTTACAGAAACAGATATTTATATTTTAACATGTTACAGTATTATTACAGATTTTCAAATATGTGAAATTACAGATGAAACATTTACGAATTTTGAAATCCATTTTATTACAGAAATTACATTCTGTTATTTCATTTATTGAGCTTACTGTAAAATTACGACAAATGTCCAGTAACAAAATTTCCAACAGTTTTTGTAGTAATTTTACAGATTTTATTAACAGTGACAGACCTATTATTTTCAAGGATACTCAACACCAACCTAAATCAAAACGTGTTCGGAGTTATTATTTTTAGAAAAAACATTCTCCATATGTTTATGTTGTTTTTACTTTTTACTTTTTACTTTTTTGTTTTTACGTTTTTTTTTCCTTTTCCTTTTTATTCTTTTTCTTATTCTTGCCTTCAGCTTATTGTTATTGTTATTATTAATTCATGTAAACACACCCTAAGTTAAACAGGTATTACGAATCTCTTCTGTTGATAACACAGGCCTGCGATGGTTTTGTTGTCCGAAATATTTTATCGCTTATATAGTAATTTTTGCACGCTGATTCCGAAAATAATATTAATTTTTCGCCATCACGTACAGATTTTTCACAAAATGTCATATTTCATATTACATATATAAGTAATTTTCATTAAAATTGATTCAATTAAATTTTGATTAAAAACTACTGTCTATAAATGCTTCCAGATCAGAAGTGACGTCATAGCGTCTTCTCGAACATTCGAGAAACGCACCGCTAGTATATAAGTGATTGACAAGCCACGAAATGTGTCAGTCTGTCTAGTATGTGCAGTTATAGTTCTTTATTATTCAAAGGTGCGCGGTGACTATATTTCTCTTTTGAAATTTGTTTATTTGTTGCTAGGGCAACCAGAGGGTGTGTAAATAGCCCAAACATTTTCTGTTATATTTGTGGAAAATTTACCCTGAAAAAAACAAAGGCGGATATTACAGACTTCGTCAAGAAAGCATACTATGCGTACTTCGGAATGAAACTTGGGGATCAAGACAAATCATGGGCTCCACATAAAGTTTGCAGTGTTTGTGTTGAGCAACTTAGACTGTGGCGTAAAGGTAAAAAGGATTCTTTACCTTTTGGGATTCCAATGGTCTGGCGTGAGCCTAGAAGTCACAGCCAATGACTGCTATTTTTGTTCATGTAACGTGCAAGGCTACAATACTAAAAATAAAAAGGAAATTTCTTAGCCAAACTTTCAGTCTGCTATAAGACCTGTTGCTCATGGACCTGGTATACCTGTACCTACTAAACCAAATACTCTTGATATAACTTCATCTGATTCGGTGTCTGATAACGATGGAAACGATGATATTGACTATTTTCAAACCGAAATATCTGGTGAACTCCAATTGTTTACACAAAGTGAACTTAATGATTTGGTAAGAGATTTGTGTCTCCCGAAGGATTCTTCAGAGATTTTGGGATCCAGACTTCGTGCAAAGAACTTGCTTTCTCCCGGGACGTCATTTTACTGGTACAGAAATCGAGAAAAAGAATTCATCCAATATTTTTCTCAAGAAAATTCACTGGTATATTGCAACAATGTTTCGGAACTAATACTTAAGCTTGGTGCTGCAGTCTATGACCCAAATCAGTGGAGACTTTTCAATGATTCCTCCAAAAGAAGTCTAAAAGGCATCCTTCTTCACAACGGTAACTTGTATGCATCCGTTCCTGTGGCTCATTCGGTTCACTTGAAGGAACGTACGAAAATCTTGAGCTTCTTCTAGGTAAGGTTAAATACAAAGAACACGGTTGGCTACTTTGTGGAGACTTAAAAGTGATTTGTATATTGTTAGGTCAACAACCAGGTTATACGAAGTTTCCACGTTTTTTGTGTGAATAGGATAGCCGAGCAAGAACTCAGCACTGGAAAAAAGGAACGGCCCTGCAGAGTCAACCGGATACCTGGTTCTAAAAACACTCAACGTGCAAGTTTGGTTGACACGAAGAAAGTCCTTTTTACCTCCGCTTCACACAAAATTGGGCTTGGTGAAGCAATTTGTTAGGGCCTTGGACGAAGATGAGATTGTTTTAAGTATCTCTATGGTAAATTCCCAATTCTTTCGGAAGCAAAATTGAAAGAAGGAATTTTCGTTGGTCCCCAGATTAGAAAATTGACTTTGGATGAACACTTTGAAAGAACAATGAACAATCTTGAAAAAGAAGCGTGGATTGCTTTTAAGGATGTTATCAGCAAATTTTGGGGGAACAACAAGGACCCAAATTACCAAAACATTGTGAACAACATGCTAAATAAGTTCAAAGAGTTGGGTTGTAATATGAGTTTAAAATTACATTTCTTACAGTCACACTTGGATTACTTCCCTGAGAATCTCGGAGCACTCAGCGAAGAACAAGGAGAACGGTTTCACCAAGACATCAAAAAATGGAGAAGAGATATCAGGGAAGGTGGGACATCAGCATGATGGCTGATTACTGCTGGATGTTGAAACGGGATACTCCAGAATTATTACATAAAAGAAAAGGAACAGCGCGTACCTTCGAGACTAAAAGGCATAGATCTTATAAGAAAACTCAGGACAAACAAAGATGAATATGTAATTGACGTTAATAGTCTTCTTTCTTTTTAAAGTTGTTTGCATTTGTAATTAGTATAACAAAGCGGAATAGGTACCTAATGTAAATTCAAATAAATAATATTTATTTATGTTGTTGTTTTTTCCCTTCCAGTTTGCAGAAAATCCTTACGTGATAGAAAAAAATGAACACCTTATTCGAAATCAACGTAGTTGAATTATATAAAATCAGTTATTAGTAAGAAAACAACTCTTACAAAGTTCTCATTCGCAGTCCTATGATAATTACTGTCTCCATTATAGATGTTGACATTTTTCGAGAAATATCTGGCAAATAATTTTAATTGAAATTAATTTTGACTTTAAACTAAATCATCTTCCAATTTCAATTTTAATTCTAAATTTTAATTCTAATTTTTAATTCTAATTTTTAATTCTAATTTCGTCCACAGAAATAGAATTATAATTTTTTTTTTTTTGCTCCTGATGCACTTTAGGAATTAAAACGTTTGCAGGCCTCTCCTCTCTCTCTCTCTCTCTCTCTCTCTCTCTCTCTCACAAGCTATTCTTTTCATTGTTGAATTATAAAGCTATTTTTTTCAGAACACTGTGACCATTCTTTTCAGGCTCTGAAGTTATTCTTTTCATTATACCTTTTCCTACTTTCCTATAACTCTTCTTTCACATCTATTTTCTGTCAGTAGTGGCTGGTGGAGGAAGGAGAGCCTTATCTGTTCCATAGGCGTAACCAGACATTCAAAAACTATACACACGTTTTCGTGAAAAATCGAAAATACATCAAACGCCAAAAGAAATTGTAATTTATTTATAAACAAATAAATAAATAATAAAGTAAATAAATAAATAAATGAATACACGAAAGAATAAAACGTAGAATATTAGATTTAATTTGAAATTTTTAACAATAATTCTGAAAGAATTATTAAAAGATGACTCGAGTATAGTTTTGGGTATTGTGCAGTTATTAGTTACTGTATATAACTGCTACTATTTGCCAGTTTCACTGTTTTATGTCATATTTTCTATTATATATACAGTAAATCATTTAATTTAAAATCATGTAACATTTTGTAAACTTTATATTGTATTTATTATTATTATTATTATTATTATTATTATTATTATTAATGCTATTATTATTATTTTTTGTTGTTTCTATTATTATTACTTGCCACTTTCACTATTTTTATGTAGTAAATAAGCTAAATGCTATTAATTTTGCCTAAAAAGCCCCCATGCTTCCAACGGCATATTCAGATGAAAGTACTAATTTTTTTTATGTTAAAAATGTCTGCAAATATCTAAAAAATAATTATTAATGTCATATAAATATATCTATTAATTATTAGTCATAACAAATATCTCAAAATTTTAAAATCTGTCACTTTTATTAATTTTTAATAAAAGTTTGAAGTTTAATATAAAAAGCAATATGCAATAATAATTGTATCAATATGCAGATCAAAGTTAATTGCAATATTTTATGTTCTCATATATTACCGTTAATATGCAGCTCTGAAATGGTATACAATAAATCAATTCTCACGTATTAATGCTGTAATTAATGCTGTAATAACAACTAGTGACACGGTTTTGCCTTGGGATAAGCACGCACCAACCGTTATTATGAGAATGTTTTGTTGACTAAATGTTGTGCGTATAAAATACATACGAATGGTCGCATACAAATGATAGAATCGAGACACAGTGATTCTCAATACGATAATATAAATGAAAAGATGTTATCCGGCAACCGGTCGCGATTTATTTTTAAACTACGCACGTGCGTATAATGCGTATGCCAAGTTACGCCACTGTGTTCTATATACTTTACTGTTATTACTATTCCTGTATGAAAGCTTTACACGTCTATAAGTGTAAGCTTTGTATGGGTTTTCAGTAGCTCTTATTTTGATTTGCTTCTCTCTCTCTCTCTCTCTCTCTCTCCTCTCTCTCTCTCTCGTTTACATGCTTCGTCTTTCCTGACGCGCATTTCTCCATGGTATTTTTCGTACTCTCGGATTTATTTAATTGGGGTTTAAACAATCTCATTTCTTCGTATCTTGAAGTTATTAGTGAAACTTCATTCACATGGTGAGTTCATCCTGGATCAAGGGTCGTTTCCTCGGGAACAAAAATCGTTGGAACACCAAATTATCGGGACCTAACCTAACTCAACCGCACCAAACGTAATGTAACGTAATCTAAATTAACCATGCCTTATCAAACCCTCCCTAAACTTACGTAAGTTAACCTCTTCAATTATGTTAAATTTGGTCTTCATAATTTGGTGTCTTCTAGATTTTTTGTTCGCCATTTAACTCTTAAGCATTTTCCTACTGCCATTCATTTATAAACTCTTAATCAAACTTTATCTTCAGATGATTGTGGTTAGAGCTCACGGCGCATCAGTTGGGACAGACGTAGGCGGTTACTTCCTTGACATAAACCTTGTTTTGAAGAAGGCGATTGGGACAAACCAAGAAAATTCCATTTACATTATAACCAAATTCAAAGCCGAGGAACTCTAAGCATCAAAGGAACAACACTGTTTGAGGTCTTCCCTCGATGGACGAGCATTTCTGAGATAAAATAGTATGCCCATAAATCTTACAGTGAATCTAATGGTAACTAAAGAAAACTCGCATTTTTACTTCCTCGAGCAATGTATTCATTAGAAAATTACTCATTACAAGAGTCCATTCCCGTTTTTGTTATGGTATGGACTTACGTATTCTTATATCTTTGGGCATTTATTATTATTATTATTATTATTATTATTATATATATATAAGTACCATTCGGATCCTGGTTTTCTTTGTTTTGTTGTAGTTATTAAAGCAAACATATATTTTATAGCGTTTATAAAATAGCTTGAAAGAGTTTTGTAATAAAATCTAAATAGTTTCACATCTGTTTCTTCAAATTAAAGTTATGAGATTCAGTTACGTCCTTTCAGCATTTGTTAATTAACATACAAAATACTTAAATGCTTTTGGCACTTTTTAAAATTTGAAGTTAAAGATATCTTGTTTAACTTCTATTTTTAGGGATCTTTTGAAGTTTGAAATTAAAATACTTGATAAGGAAAGCCATAAAGACATATCCACATTGAAAATTCTGTATACAGGGTGTCCCATAAGTCCGGTCTCATAGGAAAATTTATTTTAAATTAAATTTACAAATGTAATATATTAGAACTAAAACAAATGTTCAAATTGATGTCTTGTTTTGGGATATTTTTTTTTGTTGCGGGTAGAATAACGCAATAGATAATATGGAGGTGAGTTACACTCGTGACGAAAAGGCCTCCGGAGGCCTTTTCCTCAAGAGTGTAACTCACTTCTCACAAAGGTCCCAAAACAAGCCATCAATTGTACATTTGTTTTCGTTCTAATGTATTACTTTTGCAAATTTAATTTAAAATAAATTTTCCTATGAGACCAAACTTATTGGACACCCTGTATGTATAAAAAACCCTAGATTTTAAAGTTCATTTATTTCAGTTTTATGCTATGACCCCATAAACTACTCTTATAAATAATACGCAATAATAGGGTATAAAATATCAGAATATAGAATATTAAATGTTTTTTATGCAGGAAGGAGGAGCCAAGGGCGTACGCCCGCAAAATCGGCCGCCCATAGGTAAAGAATAAGTTGTGCAGTAATTTTAATTTCAAACCCAAGTATGAGATTCAGTTACATCCTTTTCTGAATAAAGATTTTAATGGTGAATTTTAAATTTTGAATTTTGAAATTTTGAAATATTTTGTTATTGATAACAACAGCGGTAGGAAATAGTACAGTATTTGTAGTGTAGAGAAATGTATTAATAAATTATATACGACTGTATAAATTCATATCCTCTGTATATAAATATACATTTTAGTTTGTTGGATAAACAAACAAACAAGGCCTTTCGTGTATTCAACAGTACACCTCGCCATTCTCTGACGAGGTGTACTTGTTGAATACATGAAAACGTTGGAATAATTTTTTCTTTTTCCTTGTGGTTTGCATTATATATATATATATATATGTGTGTGTGTGTGTGTGTGTGTGTGTGTGTGTGAATACGCACGATTTTTTTACGATGAAAAAATTTCACCCATCAGGATTCGAACCTAACACCTCTTGATTAGAAGGTGAAGTTGGGGTGGAGGGGCAGTTTTATCATCGTGAAAATCTCGTGCGTGTTCACGCATAATATTCAATTTATGCGATCTCGCGTTCCAGCAAATAAGTAATTTAAATGAAATGCTGGGCATTACCTCGAACGCGGGAGGGTTAACACGTAAAATGCCTCTTGATGAGAAAGTTTTATACGTTTCCTCGGTCGTTTAAATGCATGACAGGTTGTGTTTATTTTTTATCCCATGGTACTGTAGTGTCTAGCGCCCTCACCTTCTAATCAAGAGGTGTTAGGTTCGAATCCTGGTGGGAGCAAATTTTTCATATATATATATACACACACATTTAACTGCAATAACCACGCAGTATATTAATGTATAGAAACGACGTAAGTATAGAGGAGTGTTCTGCACACGAGGAAGAGAAATAACGAACAAATGAAAAATGAGGTAACCGCCCGGGAATCGAACCCAGGATCTTCCGATTGCCGGTCAGATATGCTATCCACTACACCACGGGCCTCGATCAGTCAGAAGTCGTAATTCTCCTACATAGGGCAGAAACCTACCTACATAGGGCAGAAATTAGTGGATAGCATATCTGACCGGCAATCGGAAGATCCTGGGTTCGATTCCCGGGCGGTTACCTCATTTTTCATTTGTTCGTTATTTCTCTTCCTCGTGTGCAGAACATTCCTCTATACTTACGTCGTTTCTATACATATATATATATATATATGCGGTGGTGGTGTACTGTTTGGCATTGCTGACTACGAATCCACCGGCCTCGCGTTCGATTCCCGGTGACGCTAGGCAACGCGCAACGAAACCAGCTGTTCATACTTCCATACAATAAAATTCGTTGGTAGATAAATGGGTACCCTGGGTAGCCTAGTGGTTAAGGCGTTGTGCTGCTGATCTGGAGGTCGTAAAATCGAGTCCGGGCGAGGACTTTATAATTTCTGACTACCAGTGGTGGGTCGTGGTTCGGATTCCACGTTAAGCTGTAGTGCCAAGGTGGAGCAACAAGCTTGACGTTCGTCAAAATGAATAATTCGGCCGGATGTAAAAACAAGGTTTTATATATATATATATATATATATATATATATATATATATATATATATATATATATATAAAATGCAAACCCACAGGGAAAAAGAAAACTGATTCCACGGCCTTTCGTGTATTCAGAAGTACACCTCGTCAGGGAATATATATATATATATATACACGGTGAACCAAAAGTAGGTGGACAGTAGGTTGAATACGGTTTGTGTTATATTATATTATACTATGGTGTTCATTATAACTATGGTGTTTGTGTTATATTATATTAAATATTATAACTAAATTTATTTAAATTTTATTTTGTATTATAGTATACAAAAAATTAAATATGTATTCTCAAAATAAACGTTATCATTTACTGTCCACCTACATTTGGTTCACCCTATATAGATATATATATATATATATATATATATATATATATATATATATATATATACACACACATTTTAACTGCAAACAACACACAGTATAATTAATGTAAAGAACGACACTTGTATAGAAGAACGTTCCGCACAAGATGAGGAGGGAGAACGAACAAATGAAAAAATGCCGGTCAGATATGTGCGGCATGTGGGAGGTGCCCCCTCAGGGCATTGGTTTCTGCTCGTATGTAGGAGAATTACGACTTCTGATTAATCGAGGCCCATGGTGTAGTGGTTAGCATATCTGACCGGCAATCGGAAGATCCCGGGTTCGATTCCCGGGTGGTTACCTCATTTTACATTTGTTCGTTCTCCCTCCTCATCTTGTGCGGAACGTTCTGCTATACAAGCGTCGTTCTTTACATATATATATATATATAAATATATAAATAAATTGTTTTACTTTTTCACATAAAATTGTAAAGAAATAAAATTGGTGATACGTTTCGATGTCGTAATAGCATCATCATCATCAGAATGAAATTCATCCTTAATGTAATATAATTATTAACAGACTTCGATGCAGTGTTCTTGCATTGTGACGTCATATAATTGGGTGTAGAATATCATCCTGTAATTTGAAAGCACGGGCATGAGACATAATGATGCCCTGAAAGGAAATGAATTCAACTCTCAAATAAAACTCTATTGAAGCTTGTCAAGTACCGGAATCTTGCAGTGCCTTGATATACTGTATATATATATATATATATATAATATATATATAAATAATGTACTGTCGCGACGAAGTATGAAGAAGGAAACCACTGTGTTAAGAAATAAAAATTTACATATGTATATTTACATACGTTAGCGACAATAAGCGAAATCCGACATTAAGCTTAATACCAAGGCAATAAGCTGAAAGCTAAGAATGCATAATCATCATAAGTACAAGTATAATGCCTGTTTATATATCTATAAGAATAATAATAATAATTATAACCTAACCTAACAACACCTAAACAGTAAAAATGACCATTATAACTTTCAGCTTATTGCCTACGCCAGTGATGACGAACCTTTTTTGCTGACGACCATTTTTATAAAAAACGAAATTGGGTCACAATAATTTATTTACTTACTATTTTTAATGAGAAACTTGTTGTTGGATTTTAGTTGCTAATGTTTTGATCCGAGGTTTATATTTAGTTGTCTTTAGTCTTACACATGGAGCACTCATATCCATGCCAAGGTGATTCCTAGTGGTGGATCTGACGAAATTCATGGAGGAAAACGACTATTCACACGAATAAGATGAACCAAACATTGTTAGCAGAGCTAATGCCAGCGTTTTCATTGATGCAAAAGAATTTGGTAAAGAGTTCCATTCTGCAAGAATAAGATTCTCTACTCTTTCTATTGATTGTTGTTCTCTGGTTACACCCAAAAATGACGACTCCAATTCCTTTTCTCGTAATTTCAGATTAAGATCAATAAATTTAGTCTTCCATACTGCACTTTCTTGGAAGTCAAATAATTCCATTTCTAAATTACCAATGTCAAGCCAATGAAAAGCTGATAACTGAAGAGCTTCAAATTGAATAGTATGGGGGAATTGGATGAATTGTAAGTTGTCGTACATACATACATACATACATACACGTTTTTAAATGTATACTATACGTTTAAAAACGTTTCAATGTGTATCAGCGTTTATTTCGGTGGGAGAATAAAATATTTTAAAACTGTAAGGCAGAAAATATAAAAAATTAAAGTCATATTTTATTTAAATAAGAGCTCGTGGGTCACTAAAAATTGCCTCGTGGGTCAGTACTTGACCCGCGGGTCAGTGGTTCGCCATCACTGATATACAGTATATAATTCTTGTGCAGAGTAACGAAGTATAGTTAAGTACTTACTGAAATCAGCTATATATATATATATAGATATATATATATATATATAATATATATATAATATAATATATTCTGAGTTCATTCCCATATATATGTATATATATCTACACACTAGACGGAATTACATTTTTTGTACAAATACGTTCTTGACAGATGTCCATAAGAAGTCGCTGCGCAGCTATAATGTTCAAAGTGTCTCGATCCGTCCAGAATATTTTCCATTATATTTATTCATTTATTTGCTTATGACGCAAAATAACGGAAAATGAACAATGATTCACGTTGAAGAACAAATGTATTGTGAGGAATATTCAGTCTCTGAATAGGTAATTGTTTCTTCACGACGAAAGAGAGGATTTATTTCATCACTGTTGCTGTACATTGACGATTAAATGGTTACTATGCTAACTTCAGATAAATCCATAAATCATTCTTGCTTTAAAGTAGCAGGGTAGCAAGATAAGTAACCAAGCAGTTACGAAGTATAATATAATATATATATATATATATATATATATATATAGGGTGTCCCATAAGTCCGGCATCATAGGAGAAATTCATATTTTCTATTTCTACAAACCATAATTCATATTTTTCTCTTTCTACAGGCCATAATGTCTGTGAGCAAGGAAGAACGAATCCAGATAATTCTACTCATAGGAAATCGGAGTCAAAGAGAGGCCGCTGCTGAATTTAACAGACTGCATCCAGACCGCGAGCCAATAACACAGAGTTGTGTTAGCAGACTTGTTGCAAAGTCTCTTTGACTCGATTCCTATGAGTAGAATTATCTGGATTCGTTCTTCCTTGCTCACAGACATTATGGCCTGTAGAAAGAGAAAAATATGAATTATGGTTTGTAGAAATAGAAAAATATGAATTTCTCCTATGATGCCGGACTTATGGGACACCCTGTATATATATATATATATATAGATATATATTATATATATTAATAATATATATATATATATATATACACACTTGGAACTAAAAATAAAAGAGTAGATTTGTTTGAATTTTATACACACCCACATACCGCAAAAAATCTATGAACGTTCTTTATGAGACAAGATCACAGTGGTTCCGAAACTGTGGTACGTGAGTTACTGTTTAATGGTACGTAGAAATATTAAAATTCAACGTAAAAATGTAAACAAATTTACAATTTGTAGCTTGGAGAAGTAAAAATAAAGGTAATATACAGTAAATCTGCGCTGTAAAAAAAATTTGAGTCTGCTGTAGATGGTGCAGAAGAAAATGAGTTTGGGAACCTTTGGACTACGGTGTGTGTGTATAACAGGGTGTCTCAAAAGTCGCGCACCATAGGCTTTATTCAGACTTACAGGTTTACGAGTTGAAATGGTTTATAAATGATTTTAATTACAATATATGTTCGAATAATAAAAATTAATAGTATGTACAATTAATCAAAAAGCTATCTTAAAATAATTAAATTAAATGAAGCTATATAAGCCAATGGTGCGCGACTTCTGAGACACCCTTGGTTAATCTAGCTTCATTCAATTTAATTATTTTAAGAAAGCTTTTTGATTAATTGTACATACTATTAATTTTAGTTCGAACATTATCGAACATATATTGTAATTAAACATCACTTATAAACCATTTCGACTCGCAAACCTCGTAAGTCTGAATAAAGCCTATGGTGCACGACTTTTGAGACACCCTGCATATATATATATATATATATATATGGAGTAACACGCATGAGTACGCGTGGTTTTGTATGAAACAAAAACTACGTGTGTTCATGCGCATACGTTCATGCGTGTGTTCCATCCATCTATGTATGGGACCGTTGTGTTAAACCTGACAAATTTGAATTAAATGCCACCATTACCTCGAGTGCGGGAGGGTTCACACGTAAGATACCTCTAAACGCGAAAGCGTTATGCGTTGTTAACTTTCATTCCGTCGTAGTTGGTGGTAGCGCTCGTCATTCCTACTCGAGAGACCTGGTTCGAATAATGATGGGGCAATTTTGTTTCGGATATATACCTTTCAACCTTTCAAATGTTCCGTGCGATGATTCCTCATTTCACGAAGGTCAAGCTTGTCCTCTCTCTCTCTCTCTCTCTCTCTCTCTCTCTCTCTTCTCTCTCTCTCTCTCTCTATAATATATATATATATTATATATATATAATATATATACATATATATATATATACATATATATATACACACAGTAAACCCTAGCTTTACGCGGTCTCACATTACATGGTTTCATTTTAACAAGGTTGGAAATTTGTGGCGCAAAATTCTATATAACATGGTTCGCACCGAAAGAAAATCCAGCGGACAAGCCAAGCCAAACCAAAATCATAAGCTTCTTCAAGCTAACCTCTGCCACTATCACCACTACCTCAGCTTTTGCAGTTACCTCCATTCCCAGGTTTTTCACCACCCGCGCTGCCTGCCTCTTCCTCCTACGCCACCACCGCTGCTGTCGCTGCTGCTGCCATCCCCCCTCAATCCTCCACCGAAGAAAGGTCGGACGATGAGATGGTGGAGGAAACTCCAACACCATCCTCAAAACAGAAACGTGGTCGGGTGTACGCTCAAGAACATCTAACTTCAGGGATGTGCAATTTTGACGACGTCTTCGAACGACTTGGGACGTAAGTACACTTTTCCCATGAGAAATTAAGTTTGCTTAACACGGTTTCTTTCAACGCGAGTTTTTCTTAGTACGTAACGCCCGCGTAAAGTGAGATTCTGCTGTATATTTTCGTTAAAACTAACGAAAATATCACAACTTAACCTAACCAATCGTCAAGGACATACAGTTGACCTAACCGGACATTCAATTAACCTAGCCGGGCATTATATCCCATAGAATGAATTGTTTGTTTTATTTGTTCTTTCAATTGTTTTGTTTTAATGTAATTGAACTAATATTTGTCTTCATGATTCTCCCTTTTAAGTCCGCCTTGACCTCACATTCATCCCCAAAGATAAAGTCAAGTCATTTCAGGTCAGGTCAGCACAAATTCAAGTCCGGTCAGGTCACTTCAGCGCAAATCCTTTTGTAGATTAACAGTACCAATTATTTATGTAAAAAAGGATAAAGAAAATGAATAAAACACAATAGAATTATTTCTTCCAAAGACAAAAGCAACAAATATATTACCTTAATTCTTATCATGTGTATGTATGTGTGTGTGTACATTATAAAAGACGTAACTTGTGTATAGGAATCTATATATATTATAAAATTTGAATTATTACGCAAACTTTTTATACTTTGGCATATCAAATGCATTACAAATTAAAATTTATGTAATTAAATTAAATTACATTAATTAATATGGAGTAAATTGTAAGTTACATTAAAAATAATATTATCGTATTATCGTATTAAACGTGTCAAAAAAAAAATTATTGTATCCTCCATTTCTGAAGTCTTTTACAAAAAATTAACATATAAAAATAAAAATATTTATTTATTAGTATATTATTAATTAATTATTAATTAACTTGTTTTTAATAATTAATATCAATTCATTATAATGTTAATTTAATACGAATGCGTTAACTCGCTTCTAAATTGTTTTTTTTAACCCGAGTTAAAACCGTAATTATTTTTTTGCCGTTAACCTGTTAATTAAGAAGGTTTTATTTCTCTAACAGGTATTTGACGAATCAGATTAAATTAGGTTAGGTTCAGTTAGGTTAAACTAGGTTAATTTAACTTAGGTTAGGTTATAAATTTGGGTAATAAAAGTGTCGATACAGAAAAAAAAAACTATCGTATCGACGAAAATTTCAAAAAGTCACGATAAATTTCGATAAAAAATACTCGAAAATTCACATTTTTATCGTTTTTATACACAACAAATTTTTTACGATTTGAAAAAAAAAACAGTAAAATTACTACAGACTTCATTTACAAATATATATTATAATATATACATACTTATGCTAAAATACTCATTTTAGTCCTGTCACGAACTATAGCGTGTATTATAATATATATATATATATATATATATATATATATATATATATATATATATATATATAGAGGTACAGTCCACTTCAAAAAAACTTTGCATTTTATTGCAGTACTGGAATAAAAATGTTAAACTATATTTTCAAGCTGACTGTACATATACTGTAATATATATATATATATATATAATATATATATATATATATATATATATATATATATATAAATAAACACTTTCAGTCAGAGTACAATGCTTATACACTACTATCAATCTGTATATATATAAGTAAATATCACAATTTAATGATTATTAACACTGGAAAACAATCATTAGTTACGGGAAATAGTTTTAATAGTGACATACCAGAACTGCTTGAAATGTACAGCGCAAAACTAAAGCAAGGAATCACAGTTAGTACAAATAAGTAGTGTAGAGAAGTACAGATGAAGAGAACTACCATATATATATATATATAATATATATATATATATATATATATATATATATATATATATATATATATATATATATGAACTACGTTATCTGAGAAAGATGTTTTCTGTTCTACTGACATATACAACCACTTAATATATAATATATATTATATATATATATAATATATATATATATATATATATATAATATATATATTGTCTGGACATTATGCCAATCATGTTGGCTTGAAAATCTATCAATACAATACAATCTCCTGATCAACAGTTATATAAGAGGTAAATTTGAACTTCCTAAAAAAACAGAAAATTATTTAAGTTATTTTTATGATAATAGTTAACATTGTTATCATTTTAATTAATGTTTATCTTCTATTTCATACTAAAATGATTTTATGGCGAGTATTTTAATTCCTTTAACTCTTTAATGAGTATTTTAACTCCTTTAATGATTATGGCGAGTTTTAACTCCTTTAACTCCTTAATGAGTATTTTAACTCATTTAATGATTTTGTGGCGAGTATTTTAACTCCTTTAACTCCTTAAAGAGTATTTTAACTCATTTAATAATCTTATGACGAGTATTTTAACTCCTTTAACTCCTTAATGAGTATTTTAACTCCTTCAATGAGGTTTTTACGTTATTTTTTCTGAAGAAAGTAGAGCTATTTATTGCAATAACGTATTCCTTTCACTACTCCACTAAGTAACCATATATAATCTGTCCTGTACCCTGAATGTTTAGCTCGTAAGCTTAAACGACATTTTAATGTCAAGTACAGGGTGATTCACTCGTGGGTTGCCCCAGAGAATCGCTAATATATCCGCTGGGGCGGGGGTGGGCAACCCTTGGCACGCGTGCCAAACGTGGCACGCCAACGACTTTTTTCCGGCACGCGATTCCCCGGGCTCACCTTAAAAAAAATTAAAATAAATAAATATCCAAATTCTTCGCTGAGTTTTATATTTTAACTTAATGTTTTCTGCTAAAAAATGGTAAAGATTAACTTTTCTTCAAAGATTTGACGATTTTGGCACGCTCACTTAAAAAGGTTGCCCACCCTGCGCTGGGGCTACCAGCGAGTGAATCACCCTGTATTATCGGTACAGCCTGTAATGTTTAGCAAGTAAGATGGCCATTACTGTACATGTAACAACTGTATGTTATATTTGTAGCAAAAATCTATCTAAAATATATAAAGACATACATTAATACTGTATTTTTTTCATTTGGCATCTGTACGGAAGTTCTGTACGTACGGTGTAAAATAATATAGAGGGTGTCCCAAAAGTTTCAATCTTATTTCTTGTAAGAAGTGAACAAGAAATAGCGTGGGACTTTTGGGACGTGTATTTGTTATCTATATATATATATATATATAGATAATATATATATATATATATATATATATATATATATCGAGACTTAAAAAATAAATTCAATACTCATTTAGAGGGCCAGAAACTGGACAGCTCAGGCCAACTAATGTGGCTCATGCTCTAACTCCTGCTTTTTACTATTCCCACCATCATCGGGATTCAAACTCCCAACCTTCACTTCGCTTATAGGGAAAAGGTGTTATCCACTGAGCTACAAATGATGGGCCGCTTTAAAATATAGGGCAATAAACTTACATGAATTATCACTCGGGTTTAGGGACTGCATGTTTTTTTTTTGGGGGGGGGGGGGGTAAAATTCATACATACCAAGCACAGCAGTACCCAGCCTGCGTCCCTAAGCCTTCTTTCCTGGGGCATGCTACAAAATATTTGGATTTAAATTAGTCCTGAGATCTTCTGAAATAAATAATTACTGGTTTTTGATACCTAGTAGTTTTACTTCATTAGGGTGGCATTCTATAGTTAGTCAGACACGCTACATGGCACTCGCCAAAAATAATCTGAGTGCCACTGTCATAAAACAATTTAACGAGCACAGATCATATACAAAATCAGTGCTCATTTGCAGCTACACAGAACAGATTCCTAACTAAGAAATTGCCGATTGAAGAATTGGTATCGAAAATTCATATCTTGTCATAATCAAAACTGTAAAATATTATATTTTCAGAACGTAACCTATATATTTATTTAGTATATACTTGTATATTACTCTGTAGTTCATTCATTCTTACACAGCTCTTTACGAATAATTTGTATTCTGAGCGTGTATACTTGTATAAATAATAAAGTTTTATAATATATATATATAATATATATATATATATATATACCCGCTTCATATGTAAAAAACCGTACAGCAAAAGTAACTAATGTACTCCACTATATTATTTTAATTCTCCGAGTCTTTATATATATATATATATATATATATATATATGATGTAAAAATGTGATTCCTTGACTACAGTTTTGTAAATTTTAAAGATAAAACACTATTTCTTTATTCTTTTACAACATTTTTCTTAAAGACTAAGCAACATGCTACAGAAGAAATTATGTAAAAAAAAAAAAAAAAAAACCTGTCATAATAGGTCATAATAATACTAATGTAACATTAGGTCATGATCCAAATTATCGGGTCATTTATTTAAGATCATAATTGATTAAATTTAAATCACATTATTATTATTTTATTATTATTATTTTATATTATTTGGTAAACGTGTTAAAAGAATTATTTAGGTCATAGCAAGTTTTTGAATCTCATTTTTTAAAAATTTGAACAACGTTCCAATTAAGCAAATCCCGAGGAAAGTCTTCATTTTAAGGGCTGCAATTTTAATGTTTAAAATTAGATTGAAATTAATCAATTTGAACTTTGGTTAAAATTTACCGAGGAGTTATGTCAGATTTTATTAATTAAAAGGGAATTTCTACTCACACGCATAAACATTCTATATATACAGTGTTCCATAAGTCCGGTTTCCTAGGAAATTTATTTTAAATTAAATTTACAAATGTAATATATTAGAACGAAAACAAATGTTCAAATTGATGTCTTGTTTTGGGATATTTTTTTTTGTTGCAGGTAGAATAACACGCAGTAGATAATATGGAAGGAAGTTACACTCGTGAGATAAAAACCTCCGGAGCCCTTTTCCTCACGAGTGTAACTCACTTCTATGAGACCGGACTTATAGACACCCTATATATATATATATATATATATATATATATAGTAATATTGAAAACCAAATTACAACGAAGAATTATATTAATAATAATAATAATAATAATAATAACAATAATAATTAATTAATTTGAAAAGATAAGTAAAAAATAAAAATTATTTAAAAAGTTTGCCTCTGAAGTTCTAGTGACGACCCACAACGAGAAATGCTTATTACCTCTCTAGTTCTTTAAATACTTAAAATTATGACCTATACATGACCTATCGTGACCAATCGTGACCTATCGTGACCTATGAAGACCTAATTTAGGGTTCTCCTTCAATGCACATCCTTCATCTAGAGAACCATGACAAGTGACGAAGGTGCAGAAGAAACGTGAAGAAACAGCTGTGAAGAACTGCAGGAAAGCTGGACGAAGGGACACTCCCTTATTCAGCGTGAGGCAGCTGCCTGTCAGGTGAACCAACATTAAAATTGTATATATATATATATATATATATATCTTTTTCCAACCTATAATTTTGAGTCACACTTTCCCACGAAACTGTGCAATGAGACTGTTCCCATATATAGGCATTGTTAACGTTAAAACTGCGTTTCAGTCCTTACTGTGTGTCGTGAAGCTGACGTTAATCGTAGTCGTCGGGGGCACTATCTGACGAGGGCAAGAGTGGGCATGGGTAGTTATGAAGAGGGTATGATTAGTCGCGGGTGTCTCCCCTCGTCCGTTATCAATATCCTTAAGGAGGTGAGGGTGAAACGATGCGACGAGGCAAAGACGATGCGGTCGTCCCTCCGGAGAAACGACGAGGTACGTCTTCTTGCCCCCCTCCAACTGCCATGGCAAGTGAACGCTGCTCCACGGCGAACCAGTCATAAAGTATTATTTTTCATCCATTTAACATTATACACACACACAGTATATATATATATATTATATATATATATATATATATATATATGGGAATGAACTCAGAATGGTTCCCTGAGTTTTTTATGATACACACAGACCGTGCATGGAACAAGGAACTCTTCTGGGATAATTAAATCCACTATAGCCCGAAAAGTAATGGTAAATGACAAATACCATAGTTTTTCTTTTTCATGATGCAAGCCGACGTGGGCAACGGGTTTCTCGCAAAAGAGGTCCCATAAATATAGCTTCCCTCACCAGCTATCTGCAAAGCAGACAGGATCCAGCTTTGGGACATGGATCTAGGGTTTAAAGCAGCCTAGCCCCACTACATTTAGAACCTCAATATAAGTAAAAGACTCGTTGCATTCACGTCGGATTGAATACGAGTCTTTTACTTATATTGAGGTTCTAAATGTAGTGGGGCTAGGCTGCTTTAAACCCTAGATCCATGTCCCAAAGCTGGATCCTGTCTGCTTTGCAGATAGCTGGTGAGGGAAGCTATATTTATGGGACCTCTTTGCGAGAGACCCGTTGCCCACGTCGGGCTTGCATCATGAAAAAGAAAAACTACGGTATTTGTCATTTACCATTACTTATTCGGACTATAGTGGATTTAATTATCTCAGAAGAGTTCCTTGTTCCATGCACGGTCTGTGTGTATCATATATATATATATATATATATATATATATAATATATATATACACACACACACACACACAGTATATATATATATATATATACAGAGAGAGGAGAGAGAGAGAGAGAGAGAGAGAGGACGAGAGAGAGAGAGAGAGAGAGATTTGATTGGAATTTCCTCTGAAACTCTGGACAGTTCGTGCTAAAGTAATTTCTAACGGTTACTCAAGAAGATTTGATTACGGCTGGCCTTGGCCATTCGTACTCTCCTGACCTTCAATCCCCCTTAATCTTTCCGATTATTATTTGTTTATTTATTTATTTATTTTGCGGGGGTTATTTAAGGGACAAAGTCTACAGGAATAATCCAAGAACAGTTGATCAAACTACAAAATGAAATCGAAGCTCAAAGGAATGGAAATGCGAAAGATATTTTAGCACGAACTGTTCGAAATTTTCATTGAACGGTTCGTTTAAATAAAATTATTGATTTCAATGGTAATTATATTGAAAATATTTTTCATTAAATAGAAATTCAAAAGTGTTATATATATATATATATATATATATATATATATATAATATATATATATATATATATATATATATAAATAATTTATATATATATATATGAAAAAGGAAACCACTCTCCTGGAAGACGCAAATTTTTATTTCTTAGCACCAAGACAGTTTCGGCTCTTCGCGAACCCTTATCAATTGTATTGGTGTTAAGAAATAAAAATTTGCGTCTTAGTGAAGAGTGGTTTCCTTCTTCATACTTCGTCGCGACAGTGCGTTATTTTGCATCATATAATATATATATATATATATATATATATAATATATATAATATATAGATATATATATATTGACAGCAGCCGGCGCGCAGCAAAACCCAGCTGTTCATCCTTCCACACAATAAAGAAAGTGGTTGGTAGATAAATAGGTACCCTGGGTGGCCTAGTGGTTAAGGCGCCGGGCTGCTGGTGGTGCGTGGTTCGGATTCCACGTTAAACTGTAGGTCGAAGGTGGAGTGAAAAGTTTGACCTTCGTCAGAGTGAACAATTCGGGCGGAAGCTAACCAAAGGTTACCAAAAGTATATATATATATATATATATATATATTGGGCCTTGTTCTGACACCAGATATTTTATATTGGTGGTTTTGGTTCGCGGTGGCTTAGGCCTTGATGGAACGCCCAATATTATAGCGGGGTTCGGATCCACTGGCTTTGGGGTATCTCAGTTACCCTTAAAGTCACACGGCCATCACAATGGCGTCGATGCTTCAGGTTGTAAGCCGCAAAAAGGGATGAATAATGAATGATAACTTACATAACACTTTAATTGATGGCTAATGGGAGTAGATGAACCGGCCTAACGGCAACGGGTTTGTGCGTATAGCATTGGTAATATCGTTGTTTGTTTTTTCTGTTTAAGGTGCTTTCAACCCTGCTGGATTATTGACACCATTTTTTTTTTTTTTTGTAGAGAAAGGTGGTGAAAGAAGTAGTAGAAGAAAGGTGTTAATGTTTGTATTTGTGATTTTCTATTATTGGTAATATCGTCTCGGGTGTGGCTTGACTAGAGCTTTTATACCCTCGGGTCTCGCACATGCGCATTGGACTCGCATCTTTAGGGCTTGGTACTATTCGCGCGCGTACCGGATGCGGCGGTACATTCCTCCAAAAAGGAGAGGTCATTCTATAACATATATATATACACTGTATATATATATATATATATATATATATATATATATATAATAATAATAATAATAATAATAATTAAAATATATTCTAGCAATATTTTTATTTCTAAACTATTAAACTATTTCAGTAAACGAAAAATGGGATCACCTGACGATCAGGGCCCCCAGCCTCAATTACCAAATGATATCTTCGTTAAAACTAACGAAAATATTACGACTTAACCTAACCAATCGTCAAGGGTGTACAGTTGACCTAACGGGCATTCAATTTAATTTATTATTATATTGGTACTGTAAAGCAAAAAACAAGAATACATGGGGCCCTGATCTTCAGGTGTCCAAAAAACGTTGCAGTCCTAACCTGCAAGATTACAAAGAACAACAATTGTCACAACAAAATAGGAATTTATCTCGTTCAAGGCCAAGTTCGTTTTTCGTTACAAAGCACGTGACCTCCATGGTTAGTGCGTAGTGCTTTTCCTTTGTAATCCTACCTAACCTACCATGTTTGAGTGTTTTCTTTTGGCAGGACCCAAAGAACTGAAGTGAGTGAGCGTTGCCTCTGCACCCCGCCTGCAAGTGAGTGATGGCGTTGGGGCACTTTACTCCCCCGGAGGACCAAACCCCCTCGAAGGGGCACGCTGTGTGTGGAGGGGAACCACCTGAAAATAAAAGTAAAATTAGGTTTAAATTCCAAGTAACTTTTTTTATAATACAGGGTGTACATAAAGTCAGGATCTATTTTTGTGAAATAATTATTTTTTTCTATTTTTCTTTCAGAAGCCCTTAGAATGAATACAGAAGAGCGTGTGGCAATAGTAATTTGGCGAATCGAGGGAAAGAAATTCAATGACATCAGAGAGAAGTTTAGGAGATTTCATAAGCCGGGGCCAATAGACAAGACAATACGAAAATTGGTGAACAAATTTAAACGAACGGGATCTGTAAATGATGAAGCAAGATCAGGACGACCGTGTATGTCAGATCTTACCGTGAATGCAGTACGCGGAATTATCACTGAGGAGCCACGTACGTCCGTTCGTGCTGCATCACACAGACTCGGCCTCCCGACGTCATCTGTGCACAAAATTCTGAAAGTTAATTTGCGAAGAAAAGCTATCATTTGCAGGTTTTACATGATTTACATGAGGAAGATTTCCCTCGACGAAGTGCTGTGTGTGCTGATCTCGTAGAACAAATCTGGAGATAATTTAATGGACAACATTCTCTTTAGTGATGAAGCCACTTTCCATACGTGTGGAAAAGTAAATCGCCATAACTGTCGAATTTGGGCAGATGAAAGACCGAATGATTTCGTCCAAAATTGGGAAAGAGACTCACCTAAAGTTAATGTCTGGATGGGTTTAACAAAATCTAAGGTTTATGGTCCTTTTTTCTTTGCTGAGCTACAGTTACGGGGCTTATTTATCTGGACATGTTGCAGCAATTCCTTGAACCTCAGCTGATTGGGGATAGGATTGTTAGTACCGTCGTCTTTCAACATGATGGTGCTCCTTGTCACTATGCCAAAATTGTTCAGGATTATCTAAATGGACGTTTTCCAAATCGCTGGATCGGACGCGGAAGCAACAGACCTTGGCCAGCGAGATCACCAGATTTAACCCCTTTAGATTTCTTTGCATGGGGCTTTATCAAATCGCACGTCTATCAGACGAAGATTACGAGTCTTGAAAACTTACGTACACGTATACGAACTGCTGCAGATAACATAACCCCGCAAATGCTCCAGAATGTGTTTAGAAATGCTGCGGAACGATTTGAGCTGTGCAGGGATACTGATGGGCGTCACGTCGAATCCTACTCTTAATTATTTAATAAATGTTACCACTTTATCATTTTATGATTGAATTCCATATAATTTCCAAGTGCTTCACAAAAATAGATCCTGACTTTATGTACACCCGTATATATATATATATATATATATATATATATATATATATGATACACACAGATTGTGTATATATATATATATATTATATATACACTCGTATATAAGGGCAACGTTTCATTGTTTTATAAAACACTGCTCCACTCATACACCCATTCAGGGTACGAGCAGCTAGCATCATCATCGCCTAGTACATAGAGGATCAACATACTAATGTACGTATGTGGTTCATCACCGCTAGAAGCAATAATGCATTGATTTATTATATTCAAGTCAATAGTCCAATTGAATGCCCTTTAACTCGCATTTCTCTTTAGTTTGTACTGTAAACACTCGGGTACCATATAAAGTCCGAGTGCATGCTTCATCAGGAGCAAGATGCACTGAATGTTTCTCTCTTCCTGGAAGTCACTCCTACGGGGATTGGGTGAATGGAACCACATACATATAAGCACGTGACCACACGGTCACCTGAGACGGGCTTTGCTATCCCCAAGTTCAGTCAACATTTACATATTTTCAAATATCTTTTCATTTTCCGACTTTCATTTCACTGTACAGTTGCGCGAAAAAAAGGCTGCCGACGACTGAAATTTAAATCAGTGTTTTTTTCTTTTTTGATATTTTATTTCTTGTGGCGAAAATAATAAAATTTAAAAACGAATATTATTATTACTGCTAATTTTTAAATTTTTTAATATATTTTAAATATTATATTATTGATATATTTTTTTAAATTCTTTATTTTCGTATTAAATTTTTTAAAAATTTATTTTATTTTAATATTATATTATTTTAAAATTTTATTTTATCTTATTTTAATATTGATAATTTTTTAAGTTTTATAAATTTTTTAAAATGTATTATTTTGACATTTTGTTTCACATTACGTCAAAATCATAATAATAATAATAAATAATAAATAATATAATAATAAAAATCATCAAATCCCGCAAATGAGGCGGGATGCTGCAGAGGGGTTGACCGTAGGTCGATCTTGAACCCGTCGTTCAAACTCACCTTTATAAAGTAACCTAAAATAAGTAAGTTTATTATTATAAAGTTGCGTGTTTAATTGTATAATATAATTAACCCATTTATTAATTCGCGGATTTTCTTATTGAAAACCCGTAAAAAAACTTAGAAATTAGTGTTTTTTTATATTCTAAAGTCATGTTATCCATTAAAAGTTCTTTGAAGCCACTCAGGCCTATCGAGGGTTATCCATTAAAAGTTCTTTGAAGCCACTCAGGCCTATCGAGGATATGCAAATAAAATATTTAACCTTGGTTTTGCTTCTGGCTGAATTGTCCATTCTGACGAAAGTCAAGCTTGTCATCCCACCTTAAACCTACAGTTTAACGTGAAATCCGAATCACGCCCCACCAGCAGCAGCCCAACGTCTTAACTACTGGGCTACCCAGGTACCCATTTATCTACTAACCAATTTCTTTTATTGTGTGGAAGGATAAACAGCTGGGATTTGCTGCACGCCGCCTGCCGTCACCGGGCCTCGATCCCGGGTCAGATGGATTCGTAGTTAGCAACGTTAACCACTACACCCGAGGCGCATTTGATCTTGAACTATATTTTATAGCAGAATTTTGCAAAATATCACTTTAGAGTCACCTTGTTACCGTTAGGTTACGTACAAAAGTACTGAAGTTACAAATACTTATAAAATCTTAATTAAAAAATACATTATTTACTGCAATTTATAGCTTATCTCTTTCATAAAAAGGTGTAATTGTCTCTTAAAAATACCCAAGGAGCTACTATTTACCACATCATATGGCAAGTCATTCCAGAAATCTATACTAGGCCTACTCTATGGCTAAAAAGATATTTTCGTAAATTCAATATTCAGGGTGGGCAAAAAGTTTGGGCACCCCATCAAAATAAGCTAGTGTACATGAAAGAAAGAATTTATTGCATATTGACACTTTTTAACATTTATTTTAATTTTTAATTTAACAAAAAAATACTAAAATGCGAAAAATTAGATATGTAAGTATGAGATACGTAAAAATTAGATACGCAAATATTTTGAGGGAGGGAGAGAGAGAGAGAGAGAGAGAGAGAGAGAGAGAGAGAGAGAGAGAGAGAGAGAGTTACCCAAACTTTTTGCCCACCCTGTAAAAGTCTGTTTTCCAATTTTCTTATTTTGTCTTCCAGTTCAGGAAAGGTACTCGGTAACTTTTCTCATCCCTTTTATACACAATTTAAAATTGTACTACAGTATAACCTTTATGACGTAATACCTCCAGCCTTAATCAAAACCGAGCAAAATTTTTCAAACATTCCAACATTTTCTTCTTTCAAAAATGTTAAAAATGTTAATCTTCGCTTTTAATCGCTTGAATTTCAATTACAGAATCGTTTAATTTCACTTCAATTAATGAATCTGCGTCTATTCAATACGTATGGAAACGACTCCTTTTTTTTTTCTATCGATCAATAACATTAAAAAAATATATATTACTCTCTTCATGCTATAGATTCTACCAATCCCCTTTCTGTTATTTTAAAAGGGCCTGTAAGCAAATATATATATAATTTAGGGTGTCTCTTATTTTCGAAGTGTTGATGTTTTTAGGTTGCGCCCCCTCAACCAGTTCCATTGGTTGAAAAAACATCACATATAAAAATGTTTTTGGATTGAACAATTTTAGAGGTCGCCCCCGCTTATTAAAGTTCATAAAATATAGCTATTATTTATGCAATTAATATTTGAAATTACTAGCAGTTGTCAAGTATACTAAACATATGTTTTTAATTAATTAATCATCATATTTATGATGAATTCAATTAAATGAATATATTAGAGATAATTGTCAAGTTTGTAGCCATGCATCGAGCTCGCTGGATGTCCAAAGCGCTCTATTCTATCAAGATGTGGCTGTTTCGAAACCAGTTCAAGATGACTAAGACTGAGAACGAGGAATTCGAGATCTTTCCCTTTTTTCTGTTCTCATCTATATGAAGGCTTGGACAACATCCTCACTCCCTATTGAAACCCCATTTAATGACTGGCTCCTTATGAGGTCATTGATTAATTATCCTAACAAAAAGATTTCTGATGCAACTAAAAAAAAGCTCTCTAACCACTTATGGTACCTGTCTGAAGAAGCAGTTGGTCTTGCTTTCTTTGATGAGCGAATTACTACAGATGTAAAGAAACGCATGGTAAAGGCATTAGAAGATGAGTCCACTGATAGACCACCCAAGCGTCCTCGGATTCCTGACTCGACCTTCTGCTCTGGTGAAGGACTACACCAACTTGTTACAAGAAATACTAGAGAATTCTTTACTAAGCTGAATTTGCCAGAAGGATTTCTGAACAAGCACCCAGCACTTGGACATCCAACTGTGAATATTTAAGGGCCAGAGCTATTGTTGCAGCTCTATCTGTTGTAAATGACCGGGCAGAACGTGCAGTAGCTTTAGTTCAAGAGCTGAATAAGAAATTGACAGTAGGGGAAGAGCAGCTCCAGTTCCTGCTCCAAATTGTTGCAAAACACCGCCAGAGTCACCCAGTTCCATCAAAAACTGTTCTTCTCAAAAAATAACCATCAATGAGGTCGCACCTTAAAATACACCATATTGTATAATCATTGTATATTAAATAAATGTTGTATAAGGAAATAATGCTAATTAAATAATTAAAGTATGTAAATAGCACTGGCATTTTGAATTTATCTCTATATAATAAACTAATGTTTTTTTGTAGCAATGCTTCATTGCTGATTGTATATAAAAAAAGAGCCAGGAAGGATTTTGGATAGGAGAAAAAGGATTGGGATAAAGAAGGATTGAGGACCAAAGGATGGATTATAACAACATCAAGGATAGGTTAGAAAAGGATCAATGATAAATAAGAAGGCCTATACTTATAAAAACGAATCAAACTAAAAAAAGAAGGAAGGAATTATGTGTATAATGAGCATAATCATATGTCAGGAGCTATTATGACATGGTCACCATTTTTATTAGCCGGGGGCGACCCCTAAATATGAGCCAATTTGTGTCAAACTTTCAAGTTTTAGTTTTCATGCTAAATGGAACTATTTTAGGGGGCGCAGATAAAATAATTCAACATTTCAATTTTTGACTACCCAATAAGAGACACCCTAAATTATATATATATATATATATATATATATATATATATATATATATGCCTACCTCGTTAACCTTGTTTAGGTTTCGTGTGTTGGTCTCTCTTCACACGAAGGTCAAGCTGGTGGCCCCGCCTCTAGGCCTGGCTTGGTGGAGGAGCGAGTTGCTTTCTTGCGCTCTCCACCGTACATAGCTAGGTACACCCGGTTTATCTGGTACCGTGACACCGTCCTGCGCCAGTCATCTAGTCTTCTTTCAGTGTTGAGCTATTTTCTTTCAGTGTTGCGGAGGTCCCTTGTCGGGCCTTTAATTTGGGAACACTACACATTCTGCCTTTTCGATTTTCCAGCGTTGTTTGGATGGTAATTGGGTTTAGGTTGAGGTTTGGTACCAGTTTGTCGATCATTTTCCAGATGTAGATTATGGTGTATCTCTCTCTCTTCTTCTTTCCAAGGAGTACAGATTTAGTTTACGTAGTCTTTCCCAGTAGTTGAGTTCTTTGTAGCCATCAATCTTTGCTGTGAAATGTCTCTGCGTTTCTTCTAGTTTATTAATTTTTTCCTTTTTATATGGGGACGTCAAAACTGAGCAGTATTCAAGTTTTGGTATGATCAGTGTTCTCAGCAGGGGAATCATTACTGTCTTGTCCCTCCTTTTGAACGTTCTTAGTACTTGTCCGGCGACTCTTTTGCTTTGTTTATTGCTATCTGGTTTTGTGTCTCAAATTCAGCATCATCGGTCATTATTACCCCCACGTCGACCGCTTTTGTGCTTCTCTGAACTTCCTGTCTATCTGGAGCATAATATGCAGTCTGTTTAAGTTCCCCATTTCTACCATATCTCAAGAGCTGAAATTTCTCAGTGTTAAATGTCATATTGTTGTCTTCTGACCATGTGTATAATTTGTTCGGGTCCCTCTGCAAGGCCCCCACTTCATTTGCATCGCTGATTTTTCTGCTGATGTTTGTATCGTCCGCAAAAGATGTTACTATACTGTTGCTGTTTACTCCACTGTCTATGTCTGTTAACATGATAATGAACAGGAGTGGGGCCAGTACTGTACCTTGTGGTACTGAACTGCGTACTTCCGATTCTGATGATGATATACCTTGAATTTTGACGACCTGTAGACGTTCTCTGAGGAAGTTGTAGATTCATTTTCCCACTTTGCCTGTTATTCCCATATGTTTCATTTATGTGCTATTATACCATGATCGCATTTATCGAAAGCTTTGCCAAATCCGTGTATATGACATCATAGTTTTTATTGCCTTTAAGTGCATCTCGGATATTGTTATAGTGCTCTATAAATTGTGATAGGCATGATCTTCCTGATCGGAATCCGTGCTGATTTTCGTTGAGTCGTTCCAGTTCTCCAAAAAGTCATATATATATATATATATATATATATATATATATATATAATATATATATATATATATATATATATAACGTAAAGAACGACGCTTGTATAGGAGATATTCCGCGCAAGACGAGAGAGAGAGAACGAATATCTCCTATACAAGCGTCGTTCTTTACGTTAATTATACTGCGTGTTTGCAGTTAAATGTGTGTATATATATATATATATATATATATATATATATATATATATATATATATATATATACACAGTATATATATATATATATATATATATATATATAGTGACCAACTGAAGTGGCAGAGATGTTTA
>JAJOZX010001219.1:0-120000 GCA_023014485.1 Bathynomus jamesi | reverse complement strand
CTGTCCAGCAAATTTATTCATCAAAACTGAAATTAGGTAGAGTTGAAATTGCAAACCAAAAAAGAATATTTTCCCGACGATTTAAAATCTACAAATAAAAATAGAAAAAGTAAAAGTGATTACGTATAGAATACAGGGTAATCCAAAAGAAAAAAGAAAAAAAAATAGGTGTCCCCGGAAATATTTACGTAAATTTTTTTTTTGAGGGGGGGGGGGGGGAAACGCCTTTATGTTTATGGTGGGGGGAGGATCACCCTGTATATTATAAAATGTACCGTTACAACTTTAATGTTATAATGTTCCCACTTAAAAATAATTTAATAACAAAGGTTCAAACCATGTTAGATAATTTTTTTTTAATTCGCAAATAAGCTATTCGCGGCTATGAAAAGCAGATTTGAAAACTTTAAACAAAGGTAAAAAAAAAACATGCACCCTGTTTTCTCAAAAAAAAAAAAAAGGATTACAAAAGAAGGAACATATGAAGATACACTTAGGGCTATTAACAAATAAATTCTCTGACCTTATATTTGCGGCATAGCGCATTAACAAGAAAAATATGACCAATTGTTTATGCCCCTTGGATATATATACACTGTATATATATATATATATATATATATATATATATATATATATATATAGAGAGAGAGAGAGAGAGAGAGAGAGAGAGAGAGAGAGAGAGAGAGAGAGAGATATTTGTATATAGAAATAAAAGTGCTTATAGTTGTATTTATATATTAATGTGTGGCTGTGTGTGTGAGTGTGTGTATGCTCATGTAAGTAAGTGTGACGTAAAAGCGATAGGAAAATCAGTTATACACAGTTAATTACAGTTAATTACCTAACTTTCTGTTAGGATTGAAAATGTAAATTTTAATAAATAACTATTTTGGGCAGACCTTTTTAAACCATAAAATCGCCCTTATAGAAACTTGATTTAAGCGAAAAATACCAACTGACTCACGACTTACCACCTATGGAATAAGATAAATAATATATTAGATTCCCTTATTACGAATGCGTAAGCAAAATAAAATAAGACCATAATATATACTTCTAAAAACGCACTATTCCCAAATTAATTTCAAATTGGTTTTTCATAAGGGAAATTTTTAAGTGAAAAGTACCACAACTGACTCACGACTTACCACCTTTGGAATAAGATAAATAATACGTTTGATTGCCTTATTAATACTGCTTAATCATAAAATAAGATAATATGTACTTCTAAACCCGCACTATTCTCAAATGAATTTCCAAATTGGTCTTTACAAATAAATGAATACTGCAAACCTATTTAAGCATAAAGAACAAATTGCGAAAGCCTTCATGCTATCGACTATTTATTCAATGTAGTTAAAGTTGCTTACACGTAGTTCATTTCGTCAACCCCAAATTGGAGTCGACGAACATAAAGGCATTTCATATCTAACAAACACACCCACTAACAAACCCACCAAATCATCCATCAGAGGTCACTGTCTTACAAACAATAATCCATTATCATACATTTTCTTTACTATAATTAACAAATTTAAAGAGCAACCTTGCAGCCTTCACACGCTAGAGAATCATTACGAATGAACAGGGTGTCCATAAATTATTTTTAAAAATTCAGTTAAATTTCAATTAAATTTTTTTAAAGATAATTTATGGGCACCCTGTACTTCATATATAAAAGAAAAACCACATTTAGTAATTATATATTACCGTATAAATTAAAAATAACTAAATAATTTTCAGTCATAAAAATACGCGGCAAAAGTTTACAGTTTCGGAATTTTTGCAGTTAACAAATAAAAATTTAAAAGCCTCACATTAACATAACACTAACCAAAATTCTTTTATTAATTATTAACGTTAATGTAAACTTTCGTAGGCTTGTACAGTGACCTAGTTGGAAAATGTAGCCGAATATCCACTTGAAATTTTGTAGATTTAATCAATAAGGTTAAAATTGGGTGAAATTAGTGTAGTTTAATATAAAAAAAAAAAATTGTTGATGGAAAGATGCCCCAAAACGTGTGATAATAATTAAATTGAGAAAAAAACTCAAAAATGTTGAGCGTAAGTTCTCTTACATATAACGCGCTGCACACACACACACACACACACACACACATTATATATATATATATATATATATATATATATATATATATAATAATATATAGATATAATATAGATAGATAGATAGATAGATAGATAGATAGATGGATAGATAGATGGGATTTATATTTGATTTACATATAATAAATCACTTCTCTCAGATCGAAATTTATTAGATTTAAAGAAAAAGGCTTCAAACATCTTAATTGTTGGGATGGAATTCCCCGCGACCCTTCCTCGCGTGGATTCCAATCATTAGTGTGGTACCAGTACCAGACTCAGGAAGATGAAGAAGAAAAAGCGGGAGAATTAACAAAAATATATGTTACAGTAAGATTGTGAAACGAGTGATTTCATGAAATCCCTGAAATTTTCAGAAATTTCGCGTAATTATTGTTTCACTCATGGACTTCAGGAAGTTACTGAAATACTTAAGAATTTCATCTAACTTAACCTAACCTAATCTAACTTCCTGATGTCTCTGAGTGAAACAGTAATTACGCGAAATCACTCGTTTCACAATCTTACTAGTAATTTCATGAAATCACTAGCTTCACAGTCTTACTATAACATATATATATACACACTAGCTATTTGTACATACAGAAATATAATAGCTTATAATTGTATTTTATATTAACGTGTGGCTGTGTATGTCCGTGTGTTTATGTACAGTGTATGCGCACGTAAGTAACTGTGTCTTAAAAGCGATAGCAAAATCCGTTGTATACAGTTAATTATAAACCTTTCCGTTACGATTAAAAACGTAAACTGTAATAAAAAATTTTATGCAAGAAGAGGGGCCAGGGGCGAATGCCCGCAAAAGCGCCCCCCCCCCCCCCCCCCGCCTTATAGAAGAAGAGAGCCAAAATCAAGGTCCAAGGTTTTGCAAATAACCATGAACTAACCAACGATTTAAAAAAAAAATGTCCGAAATATTAAAAGCTCCCAAAAAATGACAATGTGGTGGCTGACAGAATACCTTTGAGGCGAAATTACCAGGAGGGGGTATAACTGATTTTGATTTTACCCCAGAAAATATAGCGCGAGCTATAGTACAAATGAAATCACATTCAAGCTGCAGGTCCGGACAAATGACACGCCTTGTTAATAATTTAAAAATTGCAAAAAATAAATAGCTACACCTCTATATTGGGTATGGAGAAGATCCCTGAATACAGAGGAAGTACCAAGCATCCTGAAAAGGGTGAACATTGTTCCTATATATAAAGGGGGGGGGGGGGATAAAGGATGGGATAAGTCTCAAGAAAAGAACTATAGACCGGTGTCACTGACATCCCATTTATCCATTTCCCAAAAATCTTTAATCCTTAATCCTTACGATTACTTTTTTGTTGAGTTATTTAAGGGACAAAGTCTACAGAAATAATAAAAGGATTGTTGATGAGCTACAAAATGCGAAAGATATTTTAGCGCGAACTGTTCAAAATTTCATAGCGCGTTTAAATTAAATTATTAAGGTCATTAATGATCATAGTGAAAATGTTTTCCATCATAGAATATTTCCAGTGTACATAAAAAAATGTTATATAAAAAAAAAATGGTTTTTGTAACACAGAAATAATTATTAAAAGTTAAAAATGGCCAACCCTTTCTCGAAATCCGTGTACACGAATAAAAGTAAAAAAAAAAAAAGAAAATAAACTTGGATTTGAAACCATTAAATATACGAAATTCTAAAGGAAGTACAGGGTGTTCATAAAGTCACGCAAGTGAATATGGTGAAGTATACAGGCATATTTACTTGCGTAACTTTATGAACACCCTGTACTTCAAAGATATTTTAATTTCCCTCATTAAAGCGAAGGCCCCCCCCCCCCCATCGTAAAATTATTAAAAGATTACAAATAATTTCATTAAAAATTCTGTATACGAGAACTAAATTGATCAAAATCGGATATTGAAACTTATTGTCGTCCCTGTATATTGCGTAAGCATTTATAATGTAATACTAAAATTCTATCCTTCTGAACAATCTACGACGGGTCATAAATGTACAGAAAAGTATTTAATTCTCCTCCATTATTTATAAAACTGTTTGTAAAATTTTAATACAGAAATATATTCAAAATTAATTTAATTAATTTATTCCCTTTTAATATGAAACTAATTTCAAGTGACACAATATCGATTTGAAGAGATTGCCCGAAGTCACCCTCGTTCCGTGGTTACGCGCTTTGAGGGTTAAGAACAAACTTGAAAGGTCTTCCGGCAGAAGGAACAAGAAGACAATAGAAGACCTCGAGCCTCCAACATTAATATTTCCGACCATTTGTCAAGACCTGTAACACTGAGGAATCTTCATACTTCCAAATTTGACAATATAGTAAATAGAATGTTATCAGTAAAGAAATATTTTTGCTCATACTGAAAAATTATATTCTTTGATAACATTTGATAAGAGACAATAAAAAATTTATTCAATTATATATGTGTTACAATAAGATTGTGAAATTAGTGATTTCATGAAATCCCTGAAATGTTCAGTAATTTCGCGTAATAACTGTTTCACTCAGCGACTTCAGGAAGTTACTGAAATATTTGAGAATTTTACCTAACCTAACCTAACCTAATCACGTCGCGGTCACTGCAGTGTGCGGGGCTCCCATTCTGTCAATGTAAAATCGCACGCGACTTGAGTCGTCACGACCCAAGTCGTCAGTCGTGAGTCGCAAGACGATCCTGTGTGCGGCCGGCCTTAGTTTCGACAACACTATACAAACGTAAGGGATTCAGGTAAAAAATGAGATACAGTTGTCTTACAAGTTTTCGGAGTCGGGCTTCTTCTTCTTCTTCTTCTTATTCTTATTATTCTTCTTATTATAACTTCATAGAAGCACATGCTTCGTTCGCATTTCTAAATATTCCGTGCATTTCAGCGCTCTATTCGCAGTTCGATCCTCGGACTGAACATCACTTCTTGTGGGCATTTTAAATCTCGTTGTCAAATGCCTCTTTGTTTCCTTGATAAAAAGTAATAAAGAGGACCGTAGTTTATCTTTAAAAACTTATTCGCTTCATAAGCAAAAGTTGGTCGAGAATCCTACAATGCACTTTAATAATAGCTTTAGCGATAACAAATGACTCCCTATGTCAGAATTTCCATTACGTTCATGCCTTCAAAGAACCTTTAAACAAGACTTGTGTTTAAATAACTACTCAACATTGAGTGAATGTATGACATCGAGGACAATTGTCCTGATAATGTATTCTTCTAACCAGGGGCGCAGCCAGGATTTTACAAAGTGGGGAGCTCAAGCCAGCGATCGTTACCAACAGTACTGATCTACACACACACACACACACACACACACACACGTATATGTGTCATGGGCGGGTTCAGAAGCCCATCTGCCATGGGGGTACATAATTTTTTCAAAGGGGACCCAGATTTCTAACCCAGATTATGCTATGAGGAAAACGTAAACGAATGTGGCGCCTGACGCAGGCTGTTTTTCTGCACCTGCGTGTCAGAATTGACAATTTTCAGCGGTGCAGAATTCAAAAGATTTCACTTACCTGAGCCAAATATGCGCACAGTAATAGAAGTTAATAACAATAATACATTTATTAACTATAAATTAATTTTATATGGCTCCTGCTATAAATATATATGCCATCCTTATTGGGTACCAAATGGAGAGGGTCTGATGAAGGGGGGTTCCGGACCACCTGGCCTAAACCTTGGCAAAGGGGGTCCCGGGTCCCATGGGCCCCTCTTGCCTGCGCTATGCTTCTAATATTGTGCTCTATTTAGAAATCCTGTTTCTAACAGCTTTTTGGGTAATTCCAAATGACATTTTACTTTAAAAATACATCTATTCCTATCCCGCTATACGACCTGTCAGGGTTGGTGAAGTTTCAACTCGTAATAGGTCAAAATGTGGAAACAATTTTGTAAATTCTAAAAAAATTAACTTGGCAACTGGTTTTGCGTCTTAAGACATGTTGTAGAGTCTAATTTTGGTCTTAATTGACATCAAATAATTAGGACGACAATTCAGAGCATGAAATCAAATTTGCTCGAAGACATACCGTAATTCTTACTTCCCCCAAAAGATAACGCGATCTTCAGAACCTTATGAAACCATAAACCATGAAATGTATAACAATTAAAGATATTCATGTAATATACAATGTTTCATGGCATGATCAGAGTGGTAAAGCATATTAGATTAAAGTACACATATAACTTATTCCTAAAACATGACTTCTCTTCTGTCCAAAAACAGGAGGATCACGGCGTAAAAGGAAACGACATCGCATGTTCCCTCAAACGGGTTTGCCAGACGAAACAATTAACCTTGCATCTACAGTACTTGCCAGCGTCCGTAGCTCAGTGGGTAACATTTCCTATATAAACGAAATAAAGACATTGAAGTCGGAGGGGTGGGTGCAGTTTTCGAACCTTGATGATGCTGGTGATAATAATAATAATAATACAAGAGTTACAGCAATGAGTAGCATCGGTTGGCCTAAGCGCTGTGCCAGTTTCCGGTCTCCCTGACTGATTATTATTTCTCACCTGCCAGTTTTGCGCTGAACACTTTTTAGAATTACCTGTTTTAAATGAACAGTTTTGGGAAGTGGACTAACGTGACAAAGTCGCAAAGTTATTGTGGGTTGGATTAAACTAGGTTAGGTTACATTAGGTTAGATTACGCTAAGTCAGTTTTTCTAGAGTGTCATCGTTCGATGTTATGTCTTGTTGACCAAATGGGTATAGGGTATTGGACTACCAGAAAAATTAATTACAGAAACATTTGCGGCCATACAATAAATTAACCCTATATGGACAGAATTTTCTGTAGGGTTCAGTTATAAATGCGTGTATATGAAAGGTTAGAAATATGTAACAGTTGTCCATGTAGGGTTAAATCAAATTTAATTATAAATCTAAGCTGCATCGTCTTTTCAAAGGTCAGGTTGCCCAAATTCAAGTCATACACCCGTTGCTGTTTCCTCATTTCCATTCTTTTAACACAAAAGGGCCATATTTAACTCTTTGAGTGCCAGTCAGAGCGAAATGTTCCACCAGAAATAATATATCCCGCAAATGAGGCGCCAAATTCCGCAGATGAGGCGGGATGCTGCAGAGGGGTCGACAGCAGGTCGATCCTGAACCGTCGTTCGAATTCACATAAAGTAACAAAAAGTAATTATATATACACTGTGTATATATATATACAGCCCCCCCTCTAGGCTGTTTAGCCTAGGGGGGGCTAGGAGGGCCATTAGGCCTGGGCATCAAGATTAAGGGGGGGCCTCAAATTTAGAAACTTTCAGGTTTGAATATAATGTTTTGCAGTGAAAGAAATAATTGAGTTTAGCTATGGGCCTCAAAAGCTGGAAGTGGCCCGGGCCTCTCTGGACCTCTGAGAGGGCCTGTATATATATATATATATATATATATATATATATATAGAGAGAGAGAGAGAGAGAGAGAGAGAGAGAGAGAGAGAGAGAGAGAGAGAGAGAGAGAGAGTACGAAAGTGTAACTTTCTTTTACACGTATATACAAGTTTAGTTTAATTGTCGGAAAAGGAAGCCAACGGTGTATACTGTAAGTGACGAGTTACTGAAATATTTGTTTTCGAATAACAATAAATTTTATACTTTTCTTTTAACCTCTTAAGCGTTATCGACGAGTTATATCGTCTATCGGTACGTATAAAAGTGAAAAAAAGTGACGTTTGACAAGTTAAAGAGACAATATTTGTGAACGAGAGAATTAAAATGGGTCACTAACTTCCGTGAGAACAAGTATTGTTCTCCAACGTTCGTCCGGCTTTAATGTTTGGACACCTACGCGGAAGCCGTTTCCCCGACCCTTATATATATATATATATATATATATATATATATATATACAAAAGGAAGATGAAAAATTCAGTGAACTAAAAGCTTCCGTGTTTATATCTTAACACGCATATATGAAAATGAAATGAAAATGAAAATGAAAAGGTTTATTGGTAGACTATAGTACATATATATATATATATATATATATATATATATATTATATAAATATATTATATATATATATACACACACCTTGGTTAACCTTGGTTTTGCTTCTGTCCGAATTGTTCATTCTGACGAAGGTCAAGCTTTTCACTCCACCTTAGACCTACAGTTTAACGTGGAATCCGAACCACGCCCCATCAGCAGCCCAGCGTCTTAACCACTAGACTACCCACGGTACCCATTTATCTACCAACCAATTTCTTTTTTTTATTGTGTGGAAGGAAGAACAGCTGGGTTTTGCTGCACGCTGCCTGCAGTCAGCGGGTCTCGATCCCAGGGCCGATGGATTCGTAGTCAGCGACGCTAACCACTACACCACCGAGGCATATATATATATATTATATATATATATATATATATGGGATGAATTTCACAATTAAACACGTGAAATGAATGAATGATACAAACCCACAAGGAAAAAGAAAAATGATTCCAAGTGCTTTCGTGTATTCAGAAGTACACCTCGTCAGGGAGGTGTACTTCTGAATACACGAAAGGCCTTGGAATCATTTTTCTTTTTCCTTGTGAGTTTGCATCATATATATATATATATATATATATATATATATATATATATATATATATATATGATGAATAAAACCACGAAGGAAAGGAAACACAAAATGGTGCTCAAGCGCTTTCGTCTAATGACATCCTCAGGAACACTGAAGTACATATATATAGGCTGTAACCCTTTTATGTACTTCAGTGTTCCTGAGGATGTCATTAGACGAAAGCGCTTGAGCACCATTTTGTGTTTCCTTTCCTTCGTGGTTTTATTCATCATAAATATTTTTCACGCACGTGTTAGTTTCGTGAAATAATATTATATATATAATATATATATATATATATATATATATATATATATATATGGGATGAATTTCACAATAAAACACGTGAAATGAATGAATGCTGCAAACCCACAAGGAAAAAGAAAAAGTTTTTCTTTTCCTTGTGGGTTTGCAGCATATATATATATATATATATATATTCATGAATTGAAATGGTTCCTTTCCTTCGTGGTTTTATTCATCATATATATATATATACTGTATATATATATATATATATATATATATATATATAGACGTCTATTTCAAAGAAATTAAATTACTTTTGAAATGAATTAAAGAATTTCCGCGTGAGCAAAATGTTGCTTCAAAATTTTCTAAATTTTAATTAAAACAATTATTCTTTACCGTCTGAAAAAGAAAAGAAAAAAATTTATTGTCTTTTTTTTTAATTAAAAAGGAAAAAAAAATCAAGATTTAAGTTATTTACCGCTGATACATATATATACAGGGTGGCGCAAAAGTCGCGCATCATAGGAATTTTCAGTGTTGATTATATTATTTTTTTTTCTTTTAGGTAGGGGATGGCCGCGAAATTAACAATAGAAGAGAGGGTGAGCTTCGTTTTAACCCTTTACGTCCTGAATTTTTTGTAGGGTTAAGTTATGAATGCTTGTATTTGAAACGTTACCAATTTGTACCTTCAGTCTTTAAAGGGTTAATGTATGGAATACTGGGTACCACAAATCGATGAATCGGTACAGAAATTAAAATCTATTGGTAAGTTTTTTTCAAAGAAGGAGTTACTGTTACTTATTGTTACTATTTTTTGTGTGTGTGTCTGGGGGGGGGAATACTGAACTCTAACTCGTACTGAACTCTTAATATTTCTGATATTAATTTCAATGACTGTATTAATTTCTTTCGTTCGAAGTTCTATACTCCCGTGGTTCATTGTTCCTTTGAGCAAAATTATAGAAACATTTTGGATCTTTCTTAATAATTTCTATGACATCTTCTTCATATGTTTTCCACTAGCGCTCTTATGCCTCAGTCTATACCAGGGGTGGGGAACCTTTTTTCATTGGGAGGCCGCATTTCATTTGATCAAGACCCTATTAGGCCGCATGCTGAGAATTTAACATATACAGTACAACAAAATGTCATATTTTAGTCTACAATCTACATATTTATTAATTTTAAATCAAACTTGATAATACGTGAGGGCTTTTATAATAAATAAAAAAATCAGCAAGTGCACATTTATTTTTGTGGGGAATAATTAACAATATAACTAATATTAAGTGAAAAATGATATTAAGTGAAATGATGTTAATATTAAATGAAAAGGTGATAAACCATTTAATGACTTTTTTGTGACTGCTTATTGCGGAACAGGAGTACATTTGGTTCCAATATCGTTGACCGTAGTTTTAGTTGGTCCTCCAGGTGAATATTCGTCATCTGAGATCTCAAGCGCGTTTTGATTTGAGTCACATATGAAAACGTTGATTCACAACAGTAGGTTGTGCCAAAAGAAGGCAACATTCGACGAGCATGTTGGCGCAGACGTGGGTATTCAACGCCATTTTTCCATATTTCAACAGGATCCTTCTTAGTATCAAATAGAGACTTAAGGATATTATCTTCTAATAGCTCAATCAACTCCATCTGTAAATCTTCAGGTGCTTTGGAGACGCCAACCAGGTGTGGTTGGAAAGCTAGTTTCAGTGTGGTCATGTTTCTCAAAATCTTCAAATTTCATCGTATTCTTCAATCAGGGAGTCTAGGAAAACTGTGTATTCTTTCACATCGCATTCCCTTAATGATTTGCTTGTATCTTCTTCATCAATTACCTTTGCCAGTTCAGGGAAGTGTTCAGCTGAAAGTTCCGATCGGGTAAGGATAGCTTTGAAAAAGCGCAGCTTCCTCCGAAAAGCCTGGATTTTTTGCCACATTTCATATATGGATTTAGTTTTACCTTGCAAAGAAATATTCAGGTAATTTTGCTTGACATTACGTCACACAAAAATGCAGCATTTCTGCAGAAATCCTTTTTTGACAATTCACATGGTTCATTGAGTTCCTCAGAAAATCTTGTGATTTGTTTTCGCAAAGACAAAAGTTTTTCAAAGACTTGCCCTTGTGACAACCAGCGCACTTTAGAATGATACGGAAGATCCACACTGAATGTTTCATCATCAAGCATAAGCATATTGCGAAACTGGCGATGTCGTGATGCATTTGCTCTAATGTAGTTCACAATACGTATAACTTTACTTAATATGTCACTTAAAACAGTAGATTTGGCACAGAGATTCTGTTGATGCAAAATACAGTGAAAGGAAATCAAGCTATCTGGATTTGGCAGTTCTTTTTGTAGTAGCGCAACAAATCCTGCACATTTTCCTCTCATGGAAGGTGCACCATCTGTGCATACACTTACTAAATTACATAAATTCAGTTTCGCTTCACGGCATTTTCTTTGAAGAGAGACAAGACGTCAATTCCACGTGTCTTCCCCGTAAGAGTACCCAAAGCCAGTAACTCCTCGTAGCATTGAAAATCTGCAGTTATAACACGAATAAAAAGTGACACTTGCGCTGAGTCAGTAATATCAGTGGACTCATCCAAGGTAATCGAATAATAAGTATTTTCGCTTTGGCATATTGTATGAAGTTGTTCAGTTGCATTGAGGGCTAATTCATGTTGCCGATCAGTTATGGTCCTTCTTGAAAGAGGTAGTTGTTTGTATTTGTTAACCTTGTCTGAATCTAAAGGGGCTACAACTTCAACAATGCATTCTTTTATGATTTCCACATCACTATATGGCTTACCTCTTTTTCCACATATATATGCTACTTTATAAGTTGCTTCTGTGATTTCAGTCCCTAGGCCTGACATCGTTTTAAATACTTGCTGTTGTTGCTGCTTTTGAAGTTTCATCTTCGTAAGTGCAAACTTTCGGGGTTCTTCTTCCAATATAGCATACTTGTGGTTCTTATGAGTTGCATAATGCTTATATGCATTGTGTTTCTTCACTGTTGCAATTATGCGTTGCAGAGCAAACACATCATTTTATCTTTCTCAACAACTATGAAATACTGCAATTCCCATTCTTCATGGAATATTCTGTTCTCTTCCTTTAATTTTCTTTTCACAGTTTTTGACATGATTGGGGTACCAGAAGATTTTTAAATAAAAATGGTACACGAATTGATCAAAGATTTACAGTTTTAAAGGAAACAAGCGTGCGTGTCACTAACGGAGAATCGTCAGTAACTGTCATCCAGTCAGCCAGTCGAGTTGATCGTTGATAGGTAAGGGCGTAAGCCGTAAGGCAACTCTGCCAGTTTTAACTGGCAACGTTGCCATACTTCCTATTGTTCAAGCCATAAAGAAGGCTTGTATGTGTAAGAAGCAGTGAAGCTGAAACCATGATCTAATGAAATAGCCTAAAGCCCTAAAGGGTATCAGTTGCTGTCCATTATCGTACGGTATGAATTCTGAATGTCAAATAGGCAGAAGGCCGCAACTAGTACCCCAAAAGGCCGCAGGTTCCCCACCCCTGGTCTATATCGTCAAGTTTTCTTGTAATCTAATCACGTGTTTTAGGAGTGTTCTCTCTCCGCTTATTTCGTTACGAAACTATTTCTCTCGCGGAATAGTGTTCGTTTTTCTCTCTCGTGTTTCGGTCTCATTCGTTTTGCTTTTTGGGGGAGGGCGGGGTGATTTTCTGTCGTTTGTCTTCCAAGGGGTACAAAATTTCTTTCATTGTTTGACCCCTATAGATGGGTATCCAACAACCAATTTTACAATTCCAGTTTTTTTTTAGAGTTCATCGCTATAGTAGTAATGGAGGGTTGTTAGTTCAATAATGTTAGGGTCTGATTTAAGTTTTGGGTAACAGTTATGTCCTCAACTAACCGCTTCGGTGGTGTAGTGGGTAGCATCGCCGACTACGAATCCATCGCACCTGGTTCGATTCTCAGGCGAGGGCAGGCGGCGTGCACCTCACCCAGCTATTTCATTCTTTCGTAAAAAGATTAGTTTGTACATACGTGGGTACCCTGGTAGCGTAGTGGTTTAGACATTGGGCTGCTGATCAGGAGGTCGTGAGACAAGTACTTTGTAATTTCGGACTTTATTGTTGGGTTGTTGGTTCGGATTCCACGTTAAGTTGTCGGTCTAAGGTGGGGCAACAAGCTTGAGTTTCGTCAAAATGAACAATTCGAGTGGAACCAAAAACGAAGGCTCTCTCTCTCTCTCTCTCTCTCTCCCTCTATATATATATATATATATATATCTTAGACTCTTAATTTTCATTTCAGTCACATCCATCACGTTTTAGACAAAAAGAGAATAGAATTCGGTGTGGTGTTATTTAAGAATACATTCAAATGCGTGCGAGTTGTCTTGGACGCAAAAATAGACTATTTTCTTCGTCGTGGAGAAGAAGAAGAAGAAGAAGACGAAGAAGAAGAAGAAGAAGAAAAATTATAATTTGGTTTATGTCAATATGTCCTCTTCGTTGAGGACTTCTTCTTCGCAGATAAACCCTCAGATTTATGGAAATAACCTCATTTAAAAAACGAAAAACCTCTCTTCTATGTGTGGTTTACGCTTGTAAGAACCGCCAAAGGCAGAATGTAAAGGTTTCGTATGTTGCTCAATTAGAAACCGGAGTTCGTGTTATCTAAAATGGTTCCCGTAAGAGTGACTGTGAGATTAAATGTGGGACGCTTTCGATAAACAGAGAAATATTGTTGGTTAAAGGATTTATTTATGTGGCCATTTAAACTGGTTATTTCGTTTTGTTATCTTCTTTATTTCGACTTTGAGGTTTATGGTATTTGAGAGACTATTAAAAATGTTGAAATAACTTGTTTATTTGGCAGTGATAGTTTTTCTTAAAACAAGAGTGAAAATATTTGCGCAATGCAGGCACCACAGTTCGTCATTCGTCATGGACCATTTTTTATGATATAAGGTATGCCACAAATCCTGCCCCCAAAAGCTAATAGTAATATCATGTTGTACATTATGGGGCAGGAATTTTGGGACACCGTATATATACCGGTATATATATATATATATATATATTATATATATATGGGATGAATTTCACAATGAAACACGTGAAATGAATGAATGATGCAAACCCACAAGGAAAAAGAAAAATGATACAGAAGTACACCTCGTCAGGGAATGAAGGAAGAAGGCGAGATGACAAAAATATATACATATGTACAACGGGAGGGGAAAATAAAAAGATTAGCACATGATTAACAAGAGTTAATTAGAGACAAAAGGTATTTTAACAGGATATTTTCAATTTTATACATTCCCGCACTGTTATTGAAATTACTTTTAAAATGGATAAATGCACATTCTACAATATTCCTTTCAGTTATATCTGTATTTTTAACTATCCCACTTGATACTATGATTACATCTATACATATGGTTAAACAATGCATTAGAATTATTTGCTGTTCTACACGCATATTTATGCTGTTTTACCCTAATATCTAACGTTTTACCCGTTTGGCCTATATATACTGAGTTACATTGTGTACATCCGATCAAATACACACAACCAACCCGCATTATCCGGTCTATTCTTTATTAGGCGTGATTTAACAGTATTATTATATTTAAAGACCAATTGCTTTAAGTAAAGTCGGAAGATATTGAAAATTTACATGGTAAGGTAGGCTAAGGATATTTTTACGCTCAAATTCCTTTACAGTTACACTATTATAATACCTATTCTTGGCTTTCCTAAAGCAGTTATCTAGAAATGAAATAGGATAACATAATTTAGTACCAATATTCATGATATTGCATAACTCGGAATCTAAAAATTCAGGACTGACAACTCTCAATGCTCTAAGAAACATAGCAGAAAATAGAAGATTTAATCGAGGAATGATGGTCAGAATAAAAATGCACATAAGAGTTATTATTAGTAGGCTTACGATAAACTTCAAATTTGAACTGATTCAAGCATCTCCAAATTTTTAGATCCAGAAAAGATAAGTTTTCAACATTTTCTTTTTCAACCGTGAACTTAACAGATGGGAATAAATAATTTCAATAACAGTGCAGGAATGTATAAAGTTGACAATATCCTGTTAAAATACCTTTTGCCTCTAATTAACTCATGTTAATCAGGTGCTAATCTTTGTATTTTTCCGTCCCGTTGTACATATGTATATATTTTTGTCATCTCACCTTCTCCCTTCATTCTCTGACGAGGTGTACTTCTGAATACACGAAAGGCCTTGGAATAATTTTTCTTTTTCCTTGTGGGTTTGCATTATATATATATACACACAGATATATATATGCGCCTCGGTGGTGTAGTGGTTAGCGTCGCTGACTACGAATCCATCGGCCCCGGGTTCGAGACCCGACGGCAGCCGGCGGCGCGCAGCAAAACCCAGCTGTTCATCATTCCACACAATAAAGAAAGTGGTTGGTAGATAAATGGGTACCCTAGGTGTCCTAGTGGTTAAGACGCTGGGATGCTGATGGGGCGTGGTTCGGATTCCACTTTAAACTGTAGGTCTAAGATAGAGTGTAAAGCTTGACCTTCGTCAGAATGAACAATTCGGGCGGAAGCTAACCAAAGGTAACCAAAGGTATATATGTATATGTATATATATATATATATATATATATATACAGGGCGTCCCAAAAAAATGTATACACGTTTTAAATAATTATAAAGGCAGTGTTTATTAAAATACATTTCATTTTCAAAATGTAATAGAATCTACAGACATTATTTAATTGTTTTGTCAACGCCTGTTTTCAAACTGACGTCCGTTCTGGTCCAGGCACTGCTGGTAACGCGAAGCAATGGAATCGCAAACATCACGAAACATTTCGTTTGGTATTTGTGTGCATTCTCGTTCAATGGCTGCTCTCAATTCAGCGACTGTTGCAGGTTTTATAGCGTAGACTTTGTCTTTTAAGTATCCCCATAAAAAAGTCTAGTGGTGTGAGGTCTGGTGAACGCGGAGGGTATTCTACGAAACCCCTTCGTCCAATCCACATCCACATCGTGCCAAGTACCACTCGCAATACTCCACTCTTCGGTCCGGATCATCATCATCTTCATTAATAGCAGGGACTAATCTTGGAATGTAACTTTTCCATTGACAGCGCTTCAAAATGCGTTGGACAGACGATTCTGAAATTCCTACCTCACGACTCGCTTGCCGCACAGATTTTCTTGGACTTTGGTGATACGTTTCCAGTACTCTTTCTTCTTTGTGGGGCTTGTCGATGTCCGTGGTCTTCCGGAACGCTTCTTGTGGACATTCTGAACAGTTCCATCGGCTTCAAACTTATCTCTAATTCGAGTGATGGTAAGTCGCGTTGGTGGATCTGTTTGAAACTCCCTCCTAAACTGTCTTTGCACTTCAACTGCGTTTTCACACTTCCAGTAGCATTTTAGAATGAATTTCCTTTGTTCAAAGCTTAGTCTGACTGCCATTATTAATTCTAATGGGTTTAACTTGGAAAGAAAGAAACATCAATTGAGCTATCAGCTGTTAAAGTGTGTATACACATTTTTTTGGGACGCCCTGTATATATATATATATATTGTTTAGATGGGGGTTGCTTAACCTCCTTTGCAAAATCTTAAGAGATCATATGACCGAGGGTACCTGTAACTAACTTTACATGGGATCCGAACCACGAGTCGCTACATAATATGGACAGAGGAAAGTTCTCCATTCAATTACACCTGAGGTCCGATGTCATTTAACTTTGCTGATCAACATGAAGCAGAGTTACAACATATATATATATATATATATATATATATATATATATATATATATATATATATATATATGTTACAGGGAATCTGTGTAACTAGGAATTTCATGAAATCCCTAAAATGTTCAGGGGTTTCATATAAGGTTAAGTCGTGATATTTTCGTTAAGCCTACGGGAAAATTAGTGAATGCCCGGTTAGGTCAACTGTACGCCCTTGACGATTCGTTAGGTTAAGTCGTGATATTTTCGTTAAAACTAACGAAAATATCACGACTTAACCTCACATGAAATCCTTGAACATTTTAGAGATTTCATGAAGTCCCAGTTACACAGATTCCCTGTAACATATATATATAGTTTAAATAGGTGTCAATAAAACATCAACGCATCAGTGAGGACGGTCAGAAACTGGCACAGCGCTCAGGCCAACGATGCGGCCCATTAAACTAACTCCCAGATTATGATTACATCATTGGAAGTCGAACCTCCGACCTCAATCCCTTCACTTCGCTTATAGCCAATGGCTATCACCGCATAAACGTACCTATTTACCTTGTTCTGTGTATATATATATATATATATATAAATTTTGATTTTGCTACTTGACAGAAGGTAGGTTATTGTTTTGTTGTGATTGTTGTGGTTGTTGTTATACAAGTACACTTATCTTAAACCTTATCAAGAGCGTATCATTCTGTTTTTTCCTCGTCTTGAAGGACTTTTAGTTTATTTATGCATTAAAATTTAAGTATGAATATATTTATATACATAGGGACCTCTCTCTCTCTCTCTCTCTCTCTCTCTCTCTCTCTCTCTCTCTCTCTCTCTCTCTCTCTATATATATATATATATATATATATACTTACTAGTAAGCGTAGTGTGAGGGACAGATGATGAGTTGAAGTACGGAGAAAGGCAAGCGTCTGATGATTGCATCGATCGCACTCCTGAAACGTTCAGAAATAAACAACAAAATTAAACACCGCACGCACACACGCACACACACACACACACACACACACACATATATATATATATATAAGTACGTCTTCCTATCCATTACATACTTGCTATGGAAAGTATCCCTCACCAGGATTCGAAATATGGGCCAGTTTGTAACAAGTTTTATATTGTTGTAGCCTAATGGTCATCTCGCGTCTCCCAGTCAGAGGTCCCGAGTCGAATCCTGAATGAGGAATATTTTGCATATGTGATCCTACTGCAACGTATTTTACCCTGAATTACACTGCTACAACCAATCAAAACATTATTAAAACAATTTTATTATAACCTCCAAAAAATTGATGAATTTTCATACACTTATACCTACACTTACCTAACCTACAATTGAAAAGAAGAAGGAGCAGGAATTAAAAAGTCTGTTACACCGATATTCTTTCCATTCGAAATTTTCATAAAGTTGTTGACAGTTTGGCTGTCATGGAAGACAAACATTAAAAGATATAATTTAAGGTTGGTAAAGTCAGTTTGCAAAGTTTATGCAAGTCTGACAACTCGGATCATTCGCTGCACAATATGTAGATGAAAGATAGATTTTTTTCTTTTTTTTTTATCTATTATTATTTATTTCAATGGATTTCTTTATTTTCAATTTTGTTTTGTGCGTTTCCTCCCACACCAATTAATTTCGCGGTCATTTTCAGAAAGATGAGCGAAAAATGTATCATTAATTTCACTGCTCCACTTCGGCATCGATTTTGGACCATGCGCGCACACACACACACACACACACCACCACATATATATATATATATATATATATATACACACACACAGAGTGTGTTAACAACGACGGTTGACAAAAGTAAATAGACACCATGATGATGTCCTCACGAACGAGTGGCAAAGCTCATCAATGGAATACCAGAACGTGTTGTCACTTTACATAATGCAAAGGGGAAAGTAACACCATTCTAGATATATTAATTCAATAAATTTGTTATTATTTATTGACTTTCCTTATCAAAACAAAAACTATGAAAAAAAAAGGTGTCTGTTCTTTCGTCAAGCCTCGTTTGTGTGTGTGTGTATGTATATATATATATATATATATATATATATATATATCTAATATATAATATATATATATACACACACACACACACCACACACTATATATATAATATAATAGTTTTTGCAGTGAAATTTATACGGATGCCAAATTGGATGGCTACCCAATATTTTCTAGACTGGTGGACCTGAATTTATCATACCTTTCTGTATTCTATCGTGTGGTTGTCTCGTTCGGTAAAAAACGGTGCAAACGTATCCCTAACGCTGAAATTAAAATGAAAAATTTGCATTTTTATTTATTATAAAAGATAAAATATTCAAAATAAAAAAGTTTATTTTCAATTATAACTAATATAAAGGATAAATTCTTCAAACACTTTTTTTTTTCAAAATTTCTTTGTCACCCTGTTTTAATTTAAAACCTTAATTAAGTCCAACAAAGAGTTCAGCTGTCATTCAGTAAACTGTAACAAAAGGACGAAGCCATTCCATAAACGAATGGCCAATATTGACGTTCTTATTTGCTAAAAAGTTACATAATGACGTCAAATAAACCATATTGTGAACTTAGTCGAGTATATTTAATTAACTGTTAATAAAAATATATTTAATCAGATAATTAGATCGCTAAAATCAAATATGATTGTTCCATAGTTTGTAGATACGTACAACCAACTAAAATATTCAGTGTAACGTGCATTAAATCAATATAACATTGTTCCATAGTTTGTAGATACGTACAACCAACTAAAATATTCAGTGTACGTGCATTAAATCAAATATAACATTGTTCCATAGTTTGTAGATAACGTACAACCAACTAAAATATTCAGTGTAACGTGCATTATAATCAAATATAACATTGTTCCATAGTTTGTAGATACGTACAACCAACAAAAATATTCAGTGTAACGTGCATTAAATCAAATATAACATTTACCCCTATACCAATTTACTCCTATAATCAATACACCAATGAAAATAAACCTAAAAAGTCTATTCTAGCCGTAAAGTTAACCAACCATTGAACCATCTAAGAAGGAACCAAGAAACGCTTACCATTCGGTGGTAGAATAGGACACAACAACGGCCTTCTCTTTGGGACCATTCTTTTAAGAGGGCGCAAACGAGACGCGCTTGAGAAGAATCGATTAGAAGACGTTCGGGCTGCAAAAGGCCGGAGAAGGCAATGAGAACAGGGCGCGAACTTCACGCACTTTTCTCCCTTAATCTAAACAACGCTCACCCTTTATAATCATTTTATGCGTTTGCATTATTGTTAAGGGCGTATTTTCAGACGTCCTTTAAAACAATTTACTATCGAATATTAATTTTTAATCTATAATACGGGAGTGAGATTTGTCTCGAGACAAGAGGATTCGAACTGGAATAAAGTGTTAGGATGATTTTATGTTTTGCCTGTTTCCCCCAAAATGTTTATAGGCGTCTTTCGATGGAGAAGATATAAGAAATGGAGAAATAAAGGAGAAAGGATTCACGAATTTTGGGCTCGTTTCTTTTCCCCGATGTACTCTCATTTGAGGATGGAGATAAAACGCAAATATAAAGGAAATATTTATGCAATAAAAAGAAACCATTCTGTAATACTTCATTCGTCCCTTGACGGGGAAAGAGGAATTGAAGGGTTCATGTAAAATATTCTGCGAATTATTATTAATTATTATATATACGTATATACCACACACACACACACAGCAGAGCTCATAAGTATTCGTTCAGAGAAATATTCCAGTTATATTCATCCTTATCTTTGTACCATGCAAGATAGTTATGAAAAGTTTATCGTCATTTGAAAAAAAAATTAACAAGCAAAAAAATTAGTTCAACTCCAGCATCTAATTAAAACATCAAAGAATTTGAGGGGAAAAAAAGCTAAAATGCAAAAGTTTCGCACATTTATTTGCAAAATTATTTAATACTTTGTGTGTCCATCTTAGGCTTGAACAATTTAAAATTTTTGATCAATGAAAGAAAGCCACCCCCAAAGTTTCTAGTAAACAATGCCACCCCCTAAAAAATGATCAAGTAAACAATGCCACCACCTAAAATCACCAAAGTAAAGAATGTAAGTAAAACACCTTCATGAGGAATTGTTTAGTATTTATTACTGTATGCCCTTGATGATTGGTTAGGTTAAGGTCATGATATTTTCATTTAAACTAACTAAAATATCACAACTTAACCTAACTTAACCTAAATAACCTACCTACCTAAATAACTTACAGATCAATGAAGGAAAGCCACCCCCGAATTGTGTCAATGAAAGAAAGCCACTCCGAACCGTTTGGGGGGGTAGCTTTCTTTCATTGATCCAAAATTTTTATCAGTAGTTGGCTGCTTATTGATTAGAGACTGTTGGCAATTCCGAATTCTAGAATTTTCTCTGTGGATCTTCATCTAAGACGGATGACTGTACAAATCATTAGTAAGCAGTGGGTCGTCGTAGTAAAGAGCTGTGTACGGGTCTTAAGAGGTTGTTATTGCTGCACACGAGTCTGGGAAAAGTTATATGAAGATAAGAGAACTTCGAATTCCATTCACGACGGTTGCTGCATTTATAAAGAAATGGAAAGGCTTTAGAACAATCAAAACTCTACCAAGGTGTGGACGACCTTGCAATATTTCAGAACGTACAGCTAGATGGATTGAAAGAATGGCTGTTGCGAATCCACGAATGACTGCAGGTGATATTTATTAAATATTAAGACTCTCTAAGGTCGCTGTCCATCCCTCTACTGTGCGTCGTACATTGAGAAAGAATGGTCTGCATGGAAGAGCTGCACGAAGAAAACCTTTGCTACGAAAAGTGCTCAAAGAAGTTATTTTAAAGTACGCCACGGATAATCAAAATGATGGACTTGCATTGTGGAAGAAAGTTCTCTGGACAGATAAGACCAAAACTGAATTTTAGGGAACAACGAGCAAAGGTATGTTTGGCGAAAATCAAATACTGCATTCAAGGAAAAAGTATCCTTCCTCCGGTTAAACATGGTGGTAGTAGTTTGCTTCGCTGAGGATGCTTTAGTGCTTCTGGTCCAGGAAAGCTTGTTGTCATCAATGGAATTTTGAATTCAAAGAAATATCAGGAAATTTTAGAAGACAATGTACTACCTTCAATTCGAGGGTTGCGAATGGGTCGCAACTAGGTACTGCAACAAGATAATGATCGGAAAAAAAGTAAGAACACCATGAAATGGCTGCAAAAAAGGAATTTCAAGCTTCTCGAATGGCCCAGTCATAGCCTAGATCTGAATTTAATCGAGAATTTATGGTTTGATTTGAAAAAAGGTGCCCGCAAGAGAAACCCTTCGAATCTGAATGAATTGCAATGATTTTCTCTAGAAGAATGGGCTAAAATTTCTACTGAGAGATGTCGAAACCTTGTAGAAAAATACCCAAAACGAATCATTGAAGTCATTCAAGGAAAAGGTGGACACACAAAGTTATTAACTAATTCTGTAAATAAATGTACGAAAACTTTTGCATTTTAACTTTTTTTTTAAATTTTCTTCAAATTCTTTGATATTTTACATAAAATGTTGGCGATAAACTAATTTTGTATCTATTAATTTTTTTTTCAAACGAACGGTAAACTTTTCATAACTATCCTGTGTATGGTATAAAAGATAAGGACGAATATAACTGAAATATTCTCTGTACGAATACTTATGAACGCCACTGTATACACACACACACACACACACACACAACACACACACACCACCCACACACAATTATATAATATATATATAATATATATATATATATATATATATATATATATATATTCATGGCCTATCCTCACATTTCCAATCTACTGAACATCACCTCTCCTCCTCTAAACCTCACCTTCTCTTTCTCACTGAAACTCAGGTGTCTAGGACGACTGACAGCAACCCTTTTCTGTACCCTCCTACTTACTCCGAATTCTATACCCTCTGGCTACGGCTTACATGCCAATCTCGGACGAAATACATCCGCGCTGTCTACCTTTTTCCTAATATTCTACTGACTATCCAAAATTCTTTGACTACCTCACTTCCAAAGTGGAATACATTCTATCCCGCTCTCCTTTGCTAAAATTTCCATTTTAGGAGATGTTAATGTTCACCACCACCTTTGGCTTTCGTCCCATTTCACTGACATCCCTGGTAAACTAGCTTACAACTTCTCTATCCTGAATGACCTTGAGCAGATTGTACAACACCCTACTCGTATCTCCGATCGCCTTGGAGATGGGTCCAACATTCTAGATTTATTTCTCATCTCTCATCCTTCTTCTTACTCTGTCAAACTTTTTTCTCCGTTGGGCTCCTCCGATCACAATCTTATATCTGTTTCCTGTCCTATCGCTCCAGTTCTGCCTTTGGATCCTCCCAAGAGGAGGCACCTTTCGCACTTTGGCGCCCGGATTGGGAGGCTTTTATGCATTACTTCTCTGATTTCCCAAGGAATTATTACTGCTTCCGTGGCCGGGGCCTCTCCGAGTGCGCTGAGCGCATCACGGAGGTGATTCTCTCGGGCATGGAGGCGTACAGTACATTCCATATTCTATTTCTAATATTAATGCTAAAAAAACCTTGGTTTTTAACTTTGTTTGTTCTAATGCTATCCGAAACAGAGAGAAGGCTTTCAGAAAGTAATGTCACCATCCAACTCCTGACTCTCACTTAGTTTATATTTCTGCCCGGAATCGTGCAAAATGTTCCTTCATACGACAAAAATGTGAAAACCTATCCAATTCTAATTCTTCTCGATCTTTCTGGCACCTAACCAAGAACCTCTCCAACAACTTTACTTCTTCTTCTTCTTTCCCTCCTCTTTTCCATTCCAATGGCTCAGTTTCCGTCCCTTCTCCTGATAAAGCTGAAATCTTCTCTCAAACTTTCGCCTCCAACTCAACCCTGGACAATTCCGCTGCTGTTCCTCCATCTTCTCTTCCCTCTGACTTAATTATGTCTGAAATTATAATCTCTTTCAAAGATGTTTTTTTCTGCCCTATCTGGGCTCAACTCTAGGAAGGCGTACGGTCCTGATGGTGTCCTCCTGTTCTCAAGAACTGAGCTTTTGTGCTGACACCCTGCCTAGACAAACTCTTTCGTCTTTGTCTTCATCATTGGTACTTTTCCTTCCTGCTGGAAGTTCGTTTTCAGCCTGTCCCAAAGAGGGTGATCGCTCTCAAACCTCCAACTATCGTCCAGTTGCTTTGATCGCTTGTCTTTCTAAAGTTTTTGAATTTATCCTTAATATGAAGATTCTTAAACACCTCTTTTCTCACAATTTTCTTTCAGAAAACTTTGGACCTTGATTTTGGTTCTATTCTTCCTATATGGGAGTGGGCATTTTTACGGGCGTTCGACCTTGGCCCCTCCTTCCTATATATATATATATATATTATGTGTGTGTGTGTGTGTGTGTGTGTGTGTGTGTGTGTGTGTGTGTGTGTATGCACCTTGATTGTGTAATTGTTAGCATCACTGAAAGATGCTGGGCCGCTGATCGGGAGGTTGCGAGATCAAGTTTGGGAGAGGACTTTGTAATTTCTGACTACTCGTGGTGGGTCTGGTTCGGATTCCACATTAAACTGTAGGTCTTACGTGGGGCAACAAGCTTCACCTTCACCAGAATGAACAATTCGGGCGGAAGCAAAACCAAGGTTATCAAGGTGTATATATTATTATGGGATTGAACTCAGAATGGTCCCCTGAAGTTTTTTCATGATACACACAGACCGTGCATGGAACAAGGAACTCTCCTGGGAAAATTAAATCCATTATAGTCCGAATAAGTAATGGTAATTGACAAACACTATAGTTTTTTCTTTCTCATGATGTTAGCCCGACGCGGGCAACGGATCACTCGCAAAGAGGCCCAAAAAATATAGCTTCCCAAGCTGCCCCAAAGGTGGATCCTATCTGCTTTGCAGACAGCTGGTGAGGGAAGTTATATTTTTGGGGCCTCTTTGCGAGTGATCCGTTGCCCGCGTCGGGCTAACATCATGAGAAAGAAAAAAAAACTATAGTGTTTGTCAATTACCATTACTTATTCGGACTATAGTGGATTTAATTTTCCAGAAGAGTTCCTTGTTCCGTGCATGGTCTGTGTGTATCATATATATATATATATATATATATATATATATATATATATGAATAGAAACGACATAAGTATTAAGGAACGTTTCTGCACACGAGGAAGAGAAATCACGAATAAATGAAAAATGAGGCGAACCGCCCGGGAATCGAACCCAGGGCCTTCCAATTGCCGGTTGGATGCGCTCTGGGTTCGATTCCCGGGCGGTTCGCCTCATTTTTCATTTATTCGTGATTTCTCTTCCTCGTGTGCAGAAACGTTCCTTAATACTTATGTCATTTCTATTCATTTATATACGTGCGTGGTCATTGCAGTTAAATGTGTATATATATATATATATCTATATATATATATATATATATATATATATATATATCGGCAACTGCTTGACTGCGGGGAAAACGCAGTTTAATAATGGAAAGGGGCAGTGTGTTTCAAAACGTTGGGCCAATAAAACTATAAGATGTTTATTGCGTCTCTGGAGCTCCTTTTTATTATGTATAACCTTGTTTAACCTTAATTTTGCTTCCGCCCGAATTGTTCATTCTGACGAAGGTCAAGCTCGTTAATCACACGCCTCTAATGATATTTAACCTCTTTTGGACCCAGTTCCCATACACGGACTCATAACTTAACCTCCAAAAACTTCAGGCGTTAAGAGATTAATAAAAATTTTATATTCATTTCTCGTTAAATAATTTAAAACCTTTTTTTTTTTAAATTAAAAGTACAAAAGTAAAATCATAAAAGAAAAAGAAAATATTCATGTAAGCTTCGCATTTCTGTTCGAGGATTTGTCGGTGAGAACCATAACATCCTTGATTGGTTGGTTGAATGGAGTGATTCACATTTGTGGTATATCCTTAATAATTAATATCTCTCTCTCTCTCTTATATATATATATATATATATATATATATATATATATATATATATATAGAGAGAGAGAGAGAGAGAGGAGAGAAGAGAGAGAGAGAGAGAGAGAGAGAGAAAGGCTTACAAATACATATGAAGTGACTAAATATTAAATCCTAAAAACAAACAAATATTACCAACCTTGGGCATGCACGTGGTTATGGTGAAGCTTGAGCGTGTTATTCCTGTGAGAAACGCTGTATGAAACGCCAGTATCGAGGGCATGCCAACGGCGATGTTCCGTTATCCAAGATGGGTATTCACACCCATTGTAGCTTCCCACTGCCGCACATGAACGAAGATAAGTAATCAAATATTAATTAAAAGTCTCACTATCGTATGTGTAACTTCAATATACACTGAAAAAACCTTATTAGATGATGTAATGTTTACATATTATACACAAACGGATAAAGAGAGTCTATTTTAGTGTGATTTTATATTAATTTCCACAAAGATATTATAGGAGATATAGGAGAATATTCACTCTAACTATGGACGCACTGTTAAAGAAAATATGCAGCATAACAAATATTATTGTACATGAGGGGGGGGACATTACATAAAAACTGAGCTAATGTCGACAAGACGACAAGAAGAAGTGTTTGGGGGCTTATATTAAATTAAAAGGTGGGTTAAGTTAAATTAGATTATTAGAACGTCACTGAAATTTCCCCTTGACATGTCTAGGAGTCCTTAAAATTTATAGCCAAATCTGAACTTTCATACACCAAAACATGAAATTATATCAGACATAAATGAACCCTCCAAGTGATGATTTTAGCTATATGGAAAATTAACTGTATAAATAACGTATTGAACAAGAGGATGAAAACCTTCTTCAAAGGAGTTATCCCCTTAAAGTAGGGGTTCTTAACCTTTTTAGGCTGCGATCTAAATTCTGGTCTCGGAGCTAGCTCGGCGACCAATGCCTTAAAACAGTTCACTCGTAATAGATAATAAAATGAATAATAATGTTAAAATGATTAGGATAACATAAATAAATGATAAATGACAATTTAATGACCGAAGTTTGGGTCGCGACCCAGAGGTTAAGAACCCCTGCCCTAAAGTATAATGGTAAGTGAATGTATCATACAAAAAACATAATTTTGCCCTGAAGAAAACCAGAAAGTGGAGAAATAGAACGAATGAATAGTAACTTTTTAATCTTTGTGAAAACTCTTCTCTGTTCTCGAGGCTGAATGCACCCATCATCGTGTGATGACTAATTAATTATATAAAATATTATCATCATTATTATTATTATGATGATGATGATGATGATGATCTACAGATCTACAGAAGCTAAGGCTAACAAAGACCCTAAGATCCATCTAAGGTTAGCCCGAGAAAAAGAGCAAAACCTCTCATTCATGGGTTAACATTCATTCAGAAAAAGAGAGGGAAAGACTCACCATCATCATCCGCCGGCCACTGCTGACAAGTCGGAAAAATAGTCGAAGAGAATAGGAAAGGGGTGAAAGATGAAAAGAAGTAAAATAAGAACGCTTACAAACAATGCAAACACAGTCTTAACTCAAAGAAACACTGTCATACCATGCAAACTACAGACATGCAAGTAAGAGAGGATGAGAAAAGAACAAAAAAAGTATGAAGAGTATAATAAAAAGTGGGTTAGTTTAAGCTACGAGTTACATCTAAGTTCGTGTTAGTCTAATTTTTTTTTTTAATATAATTTTATTGCCGGTATATCACACGCTGGCATTAATCGTTAACAAACTCAAACCTCGACCATCATCCCAAGAGCTCCTGTTGCTAATTGTTTTATTATTTTAAACGACGTTAATACTTTTAGAATGCCTATCTAAACGGTTTTTAAACAAATTAACGCTGGTAGAGTTCACGACGGACGCGGGAAGATCATTCCATTTATGGGCCTTTTCCGAAATTTGGACTGTTTCCTATTTTTTGAAAATAAGATATTTAATGTAGGTTTTTAGGCTGATTTAAAGAATGTAAGTCGTTTTTTGGAGAAATTATTATTTTAAAGGTTACACGGTGTTCTAGTTTACGTATATATATATATATATATATATATATATATATATATATATATATATATTTGCTACCCGCACGAAGGGTAGAAAAAATAACTGAATGCCCGGTTAGGTCAACTGAATACCCGGTTAGGTTCATTGAATGCCCGGTTAGGTTAACTGTACGCCCTTGACGATTGGTTAGGTTTAGTAGTGATATTTTCGTTAAAACTAACGAAAATATCACGACTAAACCTAACTAGTCGTCAAGGGCGTACAGTTGACCTAACCGGGCATTCGATGAACCTAACCGGGTATTCAGTTGACCTAACCTGGCATTCAGTTATTTTTTCGACCCTTCGTGCGGGTAGCAAAAATATATATACACGTAAACTAGAACACCGTGTAACTTTTAAAATAATAATTTCTCCAAAAAAAGACTTACATTTGTGAAATCAGCGTAAAAATATACATTAAATATCATATTTTAAAAACAATAGGAAACAGTCCAAATTTCAGAAAAGGACCCCCATTTATTAATTACTTTAAACGTAAAAAAGTTTTTAGCGATGTTAGTAATGAAAGTCTGCCACGTAATTTGAATCCGTTATTACGAGTATTGCTATTCTCGAAAATGAACAATTTGTCAAAATTTACGTTATCGATTTTAACGATTTTGAAAACTTTAATAAGTTTCCCCCTTAATCTCTTAGTCTCGAGTGGATGCAAGTCTAACTCTTTATTCCTATCTTCGTAAGACTTGTTGCGTAGTGATGGAATTAGTTTCGTGGCGCGTCGCTGAACCCTTTGCAACCTATCAATATCCTCACGCAAATACGGGCACCAAAACTGAACGGCATATTCTAAGTGAGGCCTGACTAGGGATTTGTAAAGGGGCAATATAATATTCTTCGATTCAAATTCGAAATTACGCGCTATGAAGCCTAACATCGTATTAGCTTTTGCGCAAGACTCCAGGCACTGGTTCCTAACTTTTAAATCCTTAGATACGAGTACGCCTAAATCTACTTCCTCGTCAACGGTCGTCAACGCTCGTCCATCATGTACGTGTAATTATTGTTACGAGAACTTATATGCAAAACTTTACATTTGTCTACGTTAAATTGCATCTGCCACTTATCCGTCCACTCCATAATCCTATTTACATCGTCTTGGAGCCTATTTCTATCGTCCACGTTAAGAACTTTACCGCCTATTTTAGTATCGTCCGGGAATTTTGACACGTTACTGGTCAAGCCTACATCTATGTCGTTAATGAAGATTACGAATAGCACTGGGCCTAACACTGAACCCTGAGGGACACCGCTACCTACATTCAGCCACATTCCCTACCATTCCCTAATTAACAACGACCCTCTGTTTCCTGGCATGAAGCCATTCCTCTAGCCAGTTAGCTACCTGACCGCGTATACCGTGCACTTTAACCTTCGCGATTAATCGTCTGTGCGGAACTGTATCGAACGCTTTTTTAAAGTCTAAATAAATAACGTCAGCCGCTCTATGCCTATTGTATTCGCGCACTACTTCGTTATAAAACTCTAACAAATTAGTTAAACAAGATTTATGGCGTCGAAACCTATGCTGACTACTATTAATCAAATCGCGACTTTCTAAGTGATCAATGATACGATCCCTAACTACAGATTCCAAAAGTTTACCGACAATTGACGTTAAGCTAATAGGTCTATAACTGCTAGGTACTGTGCGGTCGCCTTTTTTGAAAAATGGGCGAAACGTTAGCTAATTTGATGTCTTCAGGAATAATCCCCGCTTCCACTGACTTATTAAAATTTTTGTTAATGGACCTTCGATAACGTCTTTCAAATCTTTCAAATGTCTAGGATAAAGTACGTCAGGGCCTGGAGCCTTGCTAACTTTTAGCTTATCGATATAATGCGCAATTTCACCCTCGTAAACAGTTATTTCATTCAAAATAGTCTCGCTACTAAATGAAACGATATCGTCCACGTCGGGGACGTTATTTACGTCTTCTACGGTAAAAACTGTCGCAAAAAAGTTGTTAAAAATACCGCCATCGCCTGAGCGTCGGAAACCAAAGCGCCGTTAGCATCCACTAGAGGGCCTATGTTATCTTTTATCGGCTTACGATTATTGACGTAGTCAAAAAACTTTTTCGGATTATGTTTACTATCCGCAGCTATAAGTATCTCTAAATTACGCTTAGCATTCCTAACAGATCTTTTAACTTGACGTCTAAGCTCGATATATCTATTAAAGTTAGCTACCGTGCCATTGAGCTTATTAAGTCTATACGCTCTGTTACGCTCGTTTATAAACTCACCTATTTCCCTAGTCCACCACTTGGGCCTACCATGATTTCTAGCGCGCTTGGGCCTACGCGAAATAAACTCTCTTTCGATATTAAAAAAAACTTCCTTTAAACGCCTCCCAATGAAAATTTGGGTCATTACCCATAAATAAATTATCCCAGTCCACTACTCTCATTCTGTTCGCAAAACTATCAAAATTAGTCCTACGAAAATCAGGGATTTCTATTACGTTACTATCCTTACTGTTTTCGATCAATAGCTTAAACCTAATAATTTGGTGATCGCTACATCCCAAACTCTCACCTACTTCCAAACTTTCGACTATATTTTCGTCGTTCGTCATCACCACGTCTAAAATATTGTCATGATGATGATAATGGTGATGGTGATGATTTTCACAATCTAATAATTTCAAAATTATTATTCTATAGTTCATAAATTTATATTTTTGTAACAATTTTTAATAGCTTTATAATAAATTCTCTCTCTCTCTCTCTCTCTCTCTCTCTCTCTCTCTCTCTCTCTCTCTCTCTCTCTCTCTCTCTCTCTAACAAAATGTACTTTCTATCATTAATTTATTTTGACTTTTTACGATGATATAATAAATGCAATTACGTTTAAATATATTTTATATTAAAATTAATTTAGAAATTAATCGTATTTAATTTTTCAGCGATATTCATGTTATTGATATTAATTAATTATCGAATTATCAATTATCAATATTAAATATATATATATATATATATATATATATTATACAGGGTGTCCCGTAAGTCTGGACCCATAGGGAAAAATAATAAAATTACAAAATAGTCCAAAAATTTATTACATAATCTGTTCAAAGTGTCCGCCGTTGTGTCGCACACATAGTTGAAGACGCAATCTCCACTGCGACAGCACTTTCTGAATCACAGTCGCAGAAATTTCTTGACACGCCTCCACAATGCGTGCTTTAAGGTGGAAAATGTTCTGAAGTTTGACCTCGTACACTTTGGCTTTCAAGTGGCCCCACAAATAAAACTCCAGCGGAGTAAGATCATAATAAAAAAATAAAAAAATAATAATAAAAATAATAAAAAAATATATTATAAATAAATTTTTGGACTATTTTGTAATTTTATTTATTTTTCCCTATGGGTCCAGACTTACGGGACACCCTGTATATATATATATATTATATATATATATATACACACACGCGTGTGTGGTGTGGTGTGTGTGTGTGTGATGGAACGGGCACATTTATGTTGCCTTGGGAGGGATCACAAACTAGTGGCTTCTTGCTCCTGAAGAATCATGCAACCGGACCTATGCGAAGACCTATAAGTCTTCATTGTAGACTAACGACATAGGCACGGCAATGAATATGTACCAGTACTTGTATTGATGCTGCGCGCTGCTCGTACTCTGAATGGGTGTATGAATTAAGTGGTACTTTGTGAAAGAAACCAGTTAAACCGTTCATATATCTCGTACTTAGTCTATTAACGTACTGTATGTGTCATAAACAATTATAATTATATATATATATATATATATATATATATATATATATATATCGTAAAGAACGACGCTTGTATAGGAGATATTCCGCGCAAGACGAGAAGAGAAAACAACAAATGAAAAAATGAAGTACCACCTAGGAATCGAACCCGGGATCTTCCGATTGCCGGTCAGACGCGATGTAGTGGTTATCGCGTCTGACCGGCAATCGGAAGATCCCGGGTTCGATTCCTAGGTGGTACTTCATTTTTTCATTTGTTGTTTTCTCTTTCTCGTCTTGCGCGGAATATCTCCTATACAAGCGTCGTTCTTTACGTTATTTATACTGCGTGTTCTTTGCAGTTGAATGTATATATATTATATATATATATGTGTTGAACGACTCTTATCTTATTGCCAAAAGCAATTAACATTGAGTAAAATTATATTTTAACTGAATATAACTGCTATCCTATGAAATATTCTCTAAATTTTAGTTTAAAAAAACAACAAAAACAAATTTACCTTTGATATCACATAAACATTAATAAAAAGTTAATTATTATTATTATTATTATTTTATTATTATTATATTTTGCCGCAATGAGACGTTGAGTCGTCCTTGATGAGAAACTTAAAAATTATCTTTGTTCTCTTTTCAGCTTAAATTTTTTCTTTCTCATAATTTCATCGTCGCGAAGACATTTGAAAAAGATAACGCATGAGGAAGCGAACAGCCAAAATTATTCCAATCAATTATTCGAAGGCTGTGAGGAATGGAAGGAGTTACAGAGTTACGGAGTTACTAAAGGCTAATAAAGAACCCCCCCCCCCCCCCCCCCCGCTAAGATCCACTCTAGGTTAGGTTAAGAAAAACCCTCGCAACGTTTGTCTCAAATCATTTTTTTAAAAACCATTGTTTCTCGTAATGTTTCTATCGTCTAGGTAAATTTCTTATTGTCAAATCGATTTCAAATTTTAAACACCTGAATTAATTCGCCTTTCAAACGCCGAGTTTGAAGTGTATACAAATTCAGCTCTTTGAGTCTGTCTTCTTATGGTTTACCACGTAATGGTGATATTCTAAATGAAGCCTAACAAGCGACTTATATAATGACAAAACGTTATCGTTAGATTTATATTAAAAATTACAAGAAATAAACCCCAATATATTAACTTTACTGCTGGCGACTGAATATTCTTTGAGAACTTTAAATCCTCTGTAACAATGACATTAAATTGTCGTGGCCAGTGTCGTAACACCGCTTCCCGTCGATCAGCGAAGTTAAGCGACATTGAGTTTTGGTAGTAATTGGATGGGGGACGTCCTTTGCGTTCAGATAATGTAGCGACCCGTGGTTCGGACTCCACGTAAAACTGTAGCTCCCCCTCCCCCCGTTATATGACCTTAGATGTTGCGACGGAGGTTAAACAGCCCCATTATTACATTTTCAGGATCGCTATTTAAGGTATCAGAATTAATGTCTTATTCTACTCCTTGTGAAGGTGGTCTGTACAACCTCACAATTAAAGACTAGGTTATGCGCGCTAATTTCTAAACTAATTATATCTAACTGATCGCTAACATTAATCGTCTTTTGAACATGGCCAAAGATAAACTCTGTACTAAAAAAGAACCTTACCCCCCGCCTTTTATAACTTCATTAAATAGTTTGTAGCTTTTATGTGATACTCTCCAATGACATCTCTTGACTGTACTTTTGAGCCACGATTCCGTTATCGCAATAACGTCATAATGCTCACCATGATCTAAAACTTTTAACTCGTTAAACTTACTACGCACGCTTCTAGCATTACAATACAATACTTTTAAACTATTCTCTATAATACTATTCGTTCTTCTATTCGCGTTAGATTTACCTGCGGTGACGAAATTTTATATACAGTGCGTTCGAAAAGTCTCTCCGCAGTGCTATGTTAAACGCATAGGAAATTGAAAAACTACAATGTTTTCATTCAACCGTGAATTAGTAATTTTATTACGTAACCTTTTGATTTTACAGCATGTGTTGAAAGTGTTTTCCACCATTTTGCAGGCACAGATCAACTCGTCTACACTTGTCAAACACTTTTTTAAAGTGTTGGTTGACTGCGGAGAGACTTTTCGAACGCACTGTAGAAGTAGTAATGTTCCCTTTCGTAATAAATGTAGTAGGAGGGCTGGTCTGGTCTGGTTTCGGAGGAAGAAGGACGGAACACTGTATCTCGAGAGACCTTAGATGACTTTAACGTATATTAATTTCCATTAAACTTGAATATATTCTTAATTTGCAACTTGAAGTATCTAATATATATATATATATATATATATATATATATATATATATTAATATATATATTATAATATAGTCTCTCCCGACTAAATACCATTTCTATTTCATCCTTCTCCGAAAAGTGAGAAATTTGCTGGTGAAAATCTCGAAGGAGGCAATTCTCTTAAATCGACCTATTCCATTCCCACTGTAGGATTTCTCGCTTTTAAGTAAGATTTTTCATAGAAAACACCCTTCGGGCCTGCAATTGCGTCACCCTCTCTTTTTACCATTTCCAAAATCAGGAAACTCTTCTCTCAAATCTGGACTTCGAACATTCTCACTCGCAGACTGCGAGGAAAATGAGATTGACAATGATTGCGAGGTAACTGTTAAATGAAACTCAAAAAGATAAAAAAAATAGCGTGTTTGGCAGTTCATTTATAAGTTCATTGCATTATACACGAAAATCTTCGATTCCTTAAAGTTCTCTTAAAAAGATAATCTAAACTAACATAAATATAGTGTCGTAAGGGTGATTTCAGCTTATCTGCATTATTAATGTCATAAAAGAGGCAGTGCCAGCCATAAAACCCATAAACATTATAGGTCATTCTCATTTTATTTGTTATTTGGACGAGAAATACCCATATTTCTGTACAGTTTAGTTGTTAGACTGTCATCGTTAGAGGAACTATGTTCCAAATGATATAATTTGGGATAGAAGGTAAGCATTACAGAGAAGGAAAGATCCATCTTAAACCGAAATTATATTGTTAAAGTACAGAGAGAAGCCATAAGAAAAATCCAGACAAACGAACACGTAAAAAAGCAAGTTTTGGATAAAGTATACTATATAAAATTAATTTCATGGTTATATGTTAATATTAAAGTGAAATTTAATCAATTCTTTTAATGTCAACTGTATATATATTTAAATTGAAATATTTTCCGTTTACTGGCCTCATTTTTTAAATAGACTTCTCCAAAAAGATTTTAGTTATTTTGATTAAATATTTTGGATCACCTGAAGATCAGGGCCTCCAGCCTTCTTTAGTTAGCTTTATAAGGCTAATTAAGAAAAATATCACGACCTAACCTAACTAATTGTAAGGTCAACTGTACGCCCTTGACGATTGGTTAGGTTAAGTCGTGATATTTTCGTTAGTTTGCCTTACAAGGCTAACTAAAGAAGGCTGGGGACCCTGATCTTCAGGCGATCTAATATTTTACCTAAACTAATCTAACCTAACTGCATAAAATATTTAATCAAAATAAATAAAATCTTTTTGAAAAAGTCTTTTGCAAAAGAAAGTGGGGCCCACTAAACGGGGCCTTTAAAGTTGTTCACTCTTTCAATTATAACGTTATTAATTTTTAATGACACGCAGAGAAAGCTTATTTTGTTTCATTAAAGCTAACTATTTTTAATTTACTTTTTATACCCTATGCACAGAATTTTCATTAAGACATCTTTTATTTAAATATTAAATATAGCTTCGCAAATGTTTGCTACCCGCAATGTCCCGAGCTTCCCGGAGGTAACAAGACGTGCTCAACACAGTCTAATGCAAAGAATTAAAAAATCAACCAACCCGATCATCCAAGCTATCCATGAGTCCTGCCATTTATCCTCTAAGCCAGCGCTGTCCAACTTGCGGCCCGCGGAATGGACTTTTGCCAAATTTCATTTCTGAATTTTCTTCCCTATTTTGTCATTTCTAGTAGGGAGAACAACATTCAGCGGGTTCCTAAGTCGTATTAACCAACAGTGTATGATTATAGGCAACATCTTGGCCGCGCTTTATAGAAGTTGGACAGCACTGCTCTAAGCTATGGACTTCTTGGTACGAAAACGTCTGTCTGTAGCTCCACTTAACTTCGACAGTGCAGTATTATTTCTAATCAATTGTATATATTTCTCTCCTTAGTATATGAACTGTCATTGTATTAATAATATTTGTCATATGGACTATAGTCTGCCAATAAACCTTTTCATTTCATTTTCATTTCATTAAATAGCCTTTCAGAGAAATTCTATTAATTTATGTGTCATGTTAACTAAATCATTATCAGAAAAATACATTACAAACATTTATAGATTCATACCATTATTTATATAAATAACCCCCTCCCTCCCCATCCCCTCGCCCTCCCCGCCAAAAAGGACATTGCCAAACACTGCAAAAAACTTACACCTTTTTCTCATTAGTTGTTACGTACGATTTGCAAAATGCTTCATCAGTTATTTTAAGTCAAAAGTCACACCTCTAATCCTGTCTAAAGTTTATATTTGAAAGACATTCATAAGACGTCATATCATAAGCTTTTATAATCAACAAATAACGTGGTGAAATGTCATTCTCGCGAATTTAAACTGGTATTTTAGTTATAAACGATGAAAACCACGCACAAAGGCGATTGTTGTCCATTGGTTCTTTTACTTATTTTTACGAAGAAGAAGTACAGGGTGTCCGTAAAGTCACGCAAGTGTAATTCTTTAAGCAATAAAATGACTTCACTCGCGTGAATTTATGAACACTCTGTATTACAGCCGAAGTTTTTAATACATCCGGAAAAACACCCTTCAATGCGCAGTTATAGGACAAACTATTTCCGGATTGTGAGTGCTCTTTCGGAGGAGTAAAAAGTTTAAGTTCACCAAACATACTCTTTATTTCAGATTTGGTGGAAGAAAACTTATGAAATGATTCTTCACGGACGTTTATATTTTTTAAATAAGCATTTAGAACAACTTTAATTCCAGGTACAGGGTGGCCACAAAGTCCCTTCCCATGAAAAACGAGGGCAACGCACAGATATGCTGTAATTTCACTGCAAAGGGACTTTGTTGGCCACTCTGTACAAAGATATGGACGCAAATGTATAGACTTCTTTAAATCTATATAGGCAATCAGCCTTTGGTCCTTTAATATTACATCCCCCTAAGTTTGATTCATCAATAGAGGTTTCCGAATTTCGTTTTAAAAAGTCATTAATTAACCTCCAAGTTTTGGCGGCCTTCATATTTCAGTTTTTAAACTTGTTTAAAAACTACAAGCTCTTAGCTTGTTTCGAAGCTCCATTTAACACGGCGCTTGAATTAAGGAATTAAAAGTTATTTCAAAACTTAGTTTTGACGGCAAAGTGCTTTTTAATTAATTCCCTAAGAGACAAAAGAAATGCATTAGTTAAAGTTTGAGGGTTAGAACTTAGAAGAGTTTGAGAGAGGTCATTAAAGTCATTAAGTTCTCATTGAATTTTTGAATTTTTTATCGAAATCTTGTCAAAACCTTTAAGGAAAAAACAAAAAGCAAAACTCTGCACCAAAATAGTTAGTGATCGACTAAAAAATAATAGATGTGAAGTAATGAACGTCACGTGAATTACGCAGAATGTGAACAGTTAATGAAGGAGATTATTAGGTCATACGCGTTGTTTCTTTGGTAGGATTGTTTAACTTCCTTCGCAACATCTGAGGTCATATAACGGAGGGGACCTACAGTTTTACGTGGGATTCAAACTACGGGTCGCTATATAATCTGAACGCGGAGGACGGTCTCCCATCTAATTACTAATTAATCTCATTGTCGCTTAACTTCGCTGATCGACGGGAAGCGGTGTTACGACATTGGCTACGACGTAGCTCCTGTCATAGCGTATTCGAGTTAACATACAAACAATCACGAGAGAAGTTATTCATCCCCAAACTGAAACTAATTTGAAAAAAAATAGTAATAGTCAGAAATCACCACGATTAAAATCACCTGAAAATTGCATGTAACGTTCACGGAAAAAATTATTTAAAACACTTACATGAAAATCATACAGGTAAAATATTTTGATAACCTTTGTGGGTGCAACCATACTACTTGATAACCTTTGTGGGTGCAACCATACTACTTGATAACCTTTGTGGGTGCAACCATACTACTTGATAACCGGTCCAAAGTGGTTACATTTAACCTGCATACGTTGAATGCATTAACCATTTTATTTATCATAAAAATAAATATACGTGGTTATTTTTTAATACGTGATTGAATTAAAAATCAGTAACTAATTTTCCCCTCTAGTTAATGTCCTTCCACTCCCACCTAACCCCAGGTTCGTATTCTAAACATTTTTTTTGGTTGCAGGTAGAATAACACGCAATGGAAAATATAGAAGTGAGTTATACTCCTCAGGAGAAGGCGGAGGCCTTTTACTCACGAGTGTAACTCACTTCCAAATTAGCCATTGCGTGTTATTCTACCTGCAACAAAATAAAAAGGTCCCAAAAGAAGACATCAATTTGAACATTTGTTTTAGTTCTAATGTATTATTACTTTTGTAAATTTAATTTAAAATAAATTTTACTACGAGATCGGACTTATAGGACACCATATACATACCTTTCAACCTTTCAAATGTTCCGCGCGATGATTCCTCATTTTGCGAAGGTCAAGCTTGTCGCCCCTCCTCTCTCTCTCTCTCTCTCTCTCTCTCTCTCTCTCTCTCTCTCTCTCTCCCTCTATATATATACTTTTCCTTTTCTTTCAAAACGAATTCTTCGACTAATGAAAGCCAAACTATTCCGAGTGGAAAGAATAACATCTCACTTTAAAATACAAATGAGGCATGTTTGGCAGAGAAGGTCCCCACCAAACGAAAAACACAGAAAGAACTTTCGAAATAGTTTAAAAAAAAAAAATACAAAAAAAAAATTTGAAATGTAAAAATGTTTAACAAAAAAGATGGAAGGAAAAAAAAAAAAGCTTGAGAAAAAGATAGATTTGACAATTTTTCTCCCTAACGAGCTTCACCTCTGGGAATTTTAAACTTTTTCAATTTTTCTTTTTTTTTTTTTTTAATCCTAAGTACCATATTTTACATTTTTCTTTAAAGTTCTTATTTTTTTGTTTTAAGAAATGTTAAAAAACGTTTCATATATATGCATATTTATCATGTTGGAATAAGATAAATTGGTTTTGTATATATTATATATATATATATATATATATATATATATATAAAATATGAAAAAGTTTGAAAGAGACTTTAAGAAAATGTAATTGGTAGCTATAAAAATAAAAAATAATTTTTTTTTTCCGCGATTCCCGTCAATTTCCAAGTTCTAAAGTTGAAACCTTGAAGCTCTTTTGATTACCTTGATTAATTCAAACACTTTTTTTCTAATTAAAGTAGTTAGATAGAGAGAGAGAGAGAGGAGAGAGAGAGAGAGAGAGAGAGAGAGAGAGAGAGAGATATGATGATAATAATAATGATGATGACAATAATGATAATGATAATGCTGATATTGATTGTTGCATAAAAGTTAAAAAAGAAAAAAAAGAAAAAAGACTCGATTTAGCTTTGAAACCTTTTGAATCTTAAATTATGCCAAAATGGTCGGACAGAAATAAATAATGGAAATTATGAAATTTTTATCTTTCGGAAACGTTTTGTTAAATATTATATAAATACTGTTAAAGATTCAGCATTTAAAGAGGGCATACACACACATATATATATATAGATGCCGACCGGAAATCCTTTCCTCGCCGTTCTCAATCAGTCATGGAATCAAAACAAAGGCTATACACGTGGACATGAAACAGGCCCACAGAGGAAACACAGATTTTGTGGTATTTCCCGAAACGACCACCAAAGGACGTCACCAAGGCCTATAAAATGCAGGTTCTTTCTCAAATCACTCTCACTTGCCATTTTCTCGTTTTGGTCGTTACGTCTCACTCTCAGCACCTTCGTCAGTAGCACCACTCGTCACGCCACCCGCTCTCCGGCCTTCGCCGGAGAGCGGCCCACTGTTCCTTCAAGGTTCCGGTCGAGCATACACGAAGTCTATCATCAAGTAAGGCCTTCTACAATTTCATCCTGCAAGAAGCAATCCTTCGAAGCCAAGGTCCGTAACCCTTCAAGTAGGCTACAAGCCACAAACCTTACTTTGCTCGTTAATCCTCCTCGTGAATCTCCTCTTTCACGTAGCGCCGTTCGACCTCAGCCGGCCTCAGTCCCTCAAGCAACACCTCAACAATACATGAAGCGGATGAACACTTGAGGCGACATCCTTCTGGCCCTGGCTTCACTCATCCTTCACCACAATTCGTCGGCGCCCGTTCAACAAGTATCTCAACAGGCCCTCAGCACATCCTCCTTCACGTAAGCCCTCAACACGTCTTCAGAGTTATCCAGCGTCGCGGTAAGCCTCTTGTCGGCCCTCACTCGGCCTACAGTGTTTTGTTACGTCGTGCTAGACTCTTCAGGATTCAAGGCTGAAGAGTCCACAAGCTCTGCCTAATCGCGTAGGTCCTAAAAGTGTTTTCAATACCGTTCAAACTAACGCTCCCATTAAGACCGCAGTAGGCCTATTCAAGTGTTGTGCCAATACCGCAGTTTTGTATCACTTTGTTATTGTGTTCATTCGTATAACTTACTTATTTTGCATCCGACTGTTTATGTGCATTTTTACACCAATAGAACATCTGCACACAGAAACAAAAACACTGAAAGTTAGGGAACATTTAGATATGAGGGGAACACAATTCATGGCAGCAGCGACAACTAACCCACAACACCCTTACCACTGCATGTACAATCATGCACCAACACTTCGCACCATTAAGGTAACACCAGAGAGACATTATAACCAAATACTCCATTCCATACCACGCCCCACAGACATCACACAGTACAGAAAACACACACACACAGACACACACCTAACCCACAAAGCACTGACACGACTCGGTCCGAATGCGGTCCTAGATGCGAAGCCGCCACCCATTGACAGGTCAGAGACCAGCCTGAGCAGATCGGATCGAGTTAACTTTGTACGATTCCGATGTGGACATCACCCCAACTTACAGACATAAACACAGACTAGACAACTCCACAGACGACACTTGCCACCTGTGCCAGGACACACCACAAACAATTGAGCACATTATGACAGACTGTACTGCTCTAGCACAACATAGAGCACAACACAACATCACTGGTGCGCTGAACCTCTGGTCCACTCAGAGGGCGATCGGTTACCTGCGTGCCGCCGGCTTGCTCGATCAGGGTGGGCTGATCGGCTAACCAACAACAACAACAACAACAACCGTACTTGCATTATTTAAGTTATTATTGGCTTCATTACTTATTCTGTGTTCACCTCGGCATATCTCATTAGCCTATTTAAATTAGTGTACTTAACAATTAGACTGTATAACCATTTCTTATTGCTAGTAATTCTTTAGCATAGTATAAATGCCGTTGTATAAATGTTAATCACTTAACTACCGTTTAGAATTGTTAATATCACTGTGAACAAATAATTGATTTATTTTCCTAATTCATTTCAATATCATTCATAAATTATAATAAGCCTACTTTCTTGGCCACATTAAATTGGTGATCCGTAGGCCACTATATATGTACAGTATATATACACACACCTTACCTTATAAACCTTATGTTGTTTCGTGCGTTGGTCTCTCTTCACACGGAGGTCAAGCTGGTGGCCCCGCCTCTACAGCTGGTGGCCCCGCCTCTATTACAAATTACAATTACACCATGTCTGATATATATATATATATATATATATATATATATATATATATATATATGATAAGAATAACGATATATATATATATATAATTATATATATATATATATATATATATATATATATATATTATATATATATATTATATATATATATACATACTATATATATATATATATATATATATTTATATATATATATATATATATATATATATATATATATATATATATATATATATATATATATATATATTAATCTAGGTTACAAGAGATAGCTGCAAAGGATACACAATATACAAAATTATACATATACAAAAGCCACATATTAATTCATATGAGTTGAGTGACTTTGAATACAACAGGTGGACATAAAAATGTGGACCGCATCGCAATCGTTGTTTCAGGAGGAGGAGAAGATAAATACTTGTGTTGTCCACTCATCTCTCACGGAACGGGACAAGCATAAGCTGATGTCTGCCTCAGGATGTTGGATGAGTGGGGCTTGAGAAACCAGTTGCAGGGGCTTGCATTTGATACAACAGCATCAAATATTGGGCTGATGTCTGGAGCTTGTACCCTGATAGAGAGAGCTGTAGGTCGCTCTCTGACGTGGATAGCATGTCGTCATCATGTGTATGAAGTCGTTTTGGCTAACGTATTTTCTAGTATTCTTGAACCTTCGAAAGGACCACAATTCTCATTGTTTAAGCGATTCATGGCACAATGGTCAGTTATCAATAAAGAAACATTTATATCAGCAGGAATGGAACTTTTTGAAGGAAACTTGTGGGAACTTTGTCAAGAGATGCTACAGTACCTCTCCGACGCTCTTCAGAACAGCAACTTCTCAAGAGATGACTACAGTGAATTCCTCCATCTTTCTCTAATTTTCCTGGGAGGGGAGAAAGTTTGCCTAGGAAGTACAACATCAGAACTCCAGGAGCTCTTCATCAGGCTCGCTGGATGACAAAATCTACCTATGCTTTGAAGATCTTTCTCTTCCAGGAGTAAATGGAACTTACTGCTCATGAAAAAAAGGGTCTGAAAGAGTTTTGTCTCTGTGGCACTTGTTTATAGTAAATATTGGCATGAAACACCCTTGGCAGTGAGGGCCCCTAGAAACGACCCAGCTTTTCTAACAGTTATGGAGACTTATCCAAACATGGTTTTGGCTGAAATTGCACTCAAGGCATTTAAGAGACATCTCTGGTACTTCTCGGAAGAACTGATTGGACTGTCACTTTTTGACGATGGGTTCGACAGCAAAGTAAAAGAAAATATGATTGAAACATTATCTCATCCTGCAAAAGCGAAAGGTCTGAAGCGCCTCGATTCAAAGCTGTTCAAAACAGCAAACCCATTGGAAACTTACGTCAGCGAGACGACGGCTCAACTCTTCGATGTACTGGATAAAAACGGAAAGAAGATTGCTCAAGAGTTTCTTTCGAAACCACCAAGTGATTGGCCAAGTAACGACAACTACGAGTTGTTGAAAGAAAGAGCATTGAAAATGAAGGTTGTCAATGACTCTGCAGAGAGAGCTATTGCTCTTATTCAACGGTACAATACAACGCTTACCAAAGATGAACAGCAAAAACAATTCCTTCTCCACATTGTTGAGCCCATCGACGAACGTTTCCTACCCCCTCTAAAGCGTCTTTACAGAATTAAAAGCCATTGGCATTTTCTTTTGTCAAATTTCGTTATTTTTTTTCATTTAAGAAAAAATTATTCATTTTGTAGCGACCTCTAAATATAATTGGAATGAGCTCATTTTCTTTGTAGCAATTATCCTTTTATGATTTCAAACAAGGGCAGCCTTGAGGAAGTACAAAAATAAAACTTTTATTTCTTGGACCACCCTAATATATATATATATATAATATATATATTTTAGTATTTGATACACCATTATTTACACTTGGAAAATAATGGAGAAACTAGTCCCTAATCTTACTCTGAACCCTATAACTCCCCAAACAACGGTGGAAAGTAGAAACAGTAGACTGTGTCGTATTCCCAAATTGAAGGCGAGACGGGGAACATCCTTAACCCTGAAAGGAAATAGTTTTGTAGTGAGAGGACCAAAACTGTTTAATCAGTTGCCCAAAGACCTAAGAAACACGAAGGGAGTTGCAGTGGAAATCTTCGAAAGAAGACTAGACGCCTGGATCAGAACAATCCCCGATGAGCCGGGCGTACCTGGCTATGTGAGGTGGAGAGCACAAGAATCCAACTCACTACTTCACCAGGCCAACTCGAGAGGAGGGGCGACAAGCTTGACCTTCGCGAAATGAGAAATCATCGCGCGAAACCTCTGTAAGGTTGTAAGCTAAGGTGTATATATATATACACACACAGTATATTAAATATATATATATATATATATATATATATATATATATATATATATATATATATCAGGCCCGTATCCAGGGGGCCAGAGGGGCACGTGCCCCCCCGAAATTTCGCGAAAAAATATTTTTTTGAAGGGTTTTAATTTTTTGCTTTTTTGTTTAATAATATAATTTTTTATAAGACGCTGCTGAACGTCAAAAGAAGAGCAGCGTAGTCAGCAAAAATTTAATATAAACAAGGATATTTGAGTTTAGCAAAGCTAAAGTGATGTTTGTGTGAGTTTATATGTGGTGTGTTGGTGGAATGCATAGTTACCGGCATAGCCGCTGGCTGTCAACACAGACCTGCATATTGTTTGTTATGTGGATTGTGCTTGTGCTAGTCTTAGTTCATATAGGTGTATTATTTTCGTGTTATTAACTTGAGTGTTCTCATCTTTTCAGAATTAATGAAGAAGATTACTTCATTTTTTGTGCCGATTAAGCGGCAGAGAATTGATACTAGTGAAGGGCAAAGTTCCCAAAGTGAAAATATTGTCCTAACTGAATGTGATACTACAGAACAAATTAAAATTTACCAGTGAGCAATTCCACTGAGAATGAAAACATCCAGGTGGCGGAAATTTTTTTTTTGTGTAAAAAATGCCAAAAAATTATCTTCCCACTGAATCATATTACATTACAAATCGTTTGTTCTGTAAAATAATTTATAGATCGTCGCATTTCCTTACGTTGATTTTAATTCTACAGAAATAAAAGTTTGCTTTTGTATATGGAATAAAATTTTTATTTCAGAGACATTCATTTGAATTTTTTTCTGAGCTTCATTTCATACATCATCTACTTGCAGTTAATGAATTTAAAGTAACGCCACCCTGTGCACCCTCAATGCTCCTAAGAAGAGCTATACACATTATTATCTATTTTCTGAAGTTGGTGTGCCCCCCCCCCTCCCGAAAAAAAATCCTGGATACGGGCCTGTATATATATATATTAGGAAAGGATCGAAGTTCGAATATTAATAATTTATATATTTTATTCAATCATTTTAATATAATTATGCAGTGTATATTTAACGTTAAAATTAACAAATTAAGAGTTGCTGGTAATTTTAACTAATTAAGATCGGCTGATATAATTTACATTTCGACTCTACAAATTGAAAACTCGTATATTCATTAAAAATTTTTAATTCATTGAGAAATTATTATTATTACTTTAAAATTTAAAATATTTGTTTATTTTTTTAATTCACTTCGGGTTGAAAAAAAGAAAAAAAGAAAAAAAATATATATGGAAAATTATTTCATTTTAGCAAAACTCGTAATTACGTTGAGTGTGAGGAAAATTTAAGTAGTTTTCTATAAGGAAATGAAATTCAAGTATGGCTGCAAATGGAAATGAAAAAGAAAAATGATAAGCAAATAGTATGAGAATTGTAGTTCAAATAATAAGGAATAAGGCGATGAATGGCAGTCTAGAAGAGAAATTCAAACACGGAAAATTATGATGGATAATAAGAGGATAAAATGGTCTAAAATGTATGAAAAAGTCTCAAATAAGAGAAATTTTGTGTCAGAACTAGAATAAAATAATGATCTTATTTAAAAGTAAGGTTAAAAAGTAAAAATTTTAACTCTACAATTATATATAAAACAAAACACACATAGGTGGTGTGTGTGTGTGTGTGTGTGTGTGTGTGTGTGCAGAAGGATATAGGGTATAGATAGGACTTTCCAAATGGACGAAAGAGGGTTATTTCTTCCTTATCTCACTCCGTGACTCGATAATAAAACAAAATTTCTTTCGTGACACTTCACGTGATAAATTCCATTTTTCAAAAGATTCACGCAACATCAATTAAATATGAAGCAAAAAAAAAAAAAAACGTTGTTGTTAGGAAAATAAAAGTAAGAGAATAGTAATGACATAGTAATAGTAATTACATTTATGCAACTAAACATTTTAGTCACAATTTTTATTGACAATCACTTACAACTCGTGTATTCTTATCATACTTTGCAAGATCTTGTTGAGTGGCAATAATTTATTAAAGTTGTTTGTACAACACGTAGTATGTGACATAAAAAGAAACATTATTTGTCCATTCGCTTCCACATTTCAGAAAACTAATTTTCCTCTGTATCTATTAACTGGCGATTAGAGAAAGGTTTTCTTTCGCACTTCCTCGTGAGGGCAATCATGAGAACAATAGTGTTTACGTGCTCATATTAAGCACGATATATTTATTTTTTTATTTAAAATTTTTTTGGTCTGTATTATGCTCAGTGGCAAAAAAGTAGTATGGGTAGTGAATTTCCTCGCCTTCCCAACATGAGATTAGGTCTTTTGAAAGGAAATGTACACGGAAACTTCAATGAAAATGATTTATTCCTACTGTGGTATAATTGGAGTAGCATTAATGGAGATAGGATCTTTATTTTCCTTCATATAATGCAGTGGTTCCCAACCTCTTTTAGGCCAACGCCCCCTTTTGTCCTTCAGTATTTGCTGGTGCCCCCTCATAAAAATAATAATATAACAGGATAAGTGATAAGTGATTTATTAATAGAAGGTAAATTTTACAGTTTCCTAGCGCCCCCCTAAGAATCTCAAATGCCAACTGGGGGCCGGTGGCGCCCACGTCGGGAACCACTGATATAGTGAATAAGAAAGTATTTCAGTCTCAGTTAAACGATAATGAGGAGTTTAACATAAAAAAAATGTTTTCAAGTCTTGAGTTTATTCATTCAAATGATATAAAGCAGTGGTTCCCAACGTGGGCGCCACCGCCCCCTACCCCAGTGGGCGTTTGAGAATCTTAAGGGGCGCTAGGAAACTGTAAAATTGTTACCTTCTATTAATAAATCACTTATCACTTATCCCGTTATATTATTATCTTTTGAGCTGACACCAGTAAATATTGATGGACATAAGGGGGCGTTGGCCTAAAAAAGGTTGGGAACCACTGAATTATAAAGCCACAGTGAAAATGGAAAGATTTATTGCGAAGCAGGAGGAGCTTTCCACCAAAACCTGACCTTCTCGGTGTGAGTGAGGAAAGGTCGGGAGGAGATGACAAAATACTTACATCCGTGCATAGAGGGGAAAAATGGTGAGGCAGGAAGAGGGTGGAATTATGGGTGGTGGGAGAAGAAGAGATGGTGTGGAAAGGCATTTTTTTTTAGCAGGAAATACTATAGCAACAATAATAATAATATAATAATAATGATAATCATAATAATAATAATGATAATGGTGATAATTATAATAATAATAATAATAATAATAATAATTGATTTTATATGGAAATCTGTTTCCAGTATTTAGTCAGAATCAATTATATATTTTTTAAATGTTACCAAACAAATAGAATAATGAGCAACAACTGAGGTTGGAATGATGTTTAATTAACGTAAATCCCATAACTCGATGTGAGGATAGAAGGGAAGATTTGTAAACTATGGTGGCAGCGTTCCAGGTAATGGGGTGATTATGACTGTTGATGTGTTTGAAGATGGGATTGTTTTCGTTAGCTCTCCTAATGGCGTATTTATGTTAGGATAATTCTGTGGACAAATCTCCATGTGTTCCAGGGACATATGCCGAGGGGAATGACTTGCGAGGGGATAAGGTTCACGAGTATTGAGTAAAAGCGTAGAAAGTTTTTTTTAACTAAGGAGTTGCCTAAAGAGGTGCAGTTTAGCCAGTAACCACTCTTATGTTGTTATAGTGTAGATAAATACATTCATAGGAGTTCAATTTATAGATGAATTATGGATTAGATGTGTAAGAAAATCATAACATAAGGTAAGAAATTAGAATACTACGCTGTTCAGTAGGTGAAAGAGTGAGGAGTATCATAATGGTATCACGAGGAGATTAGTGTTAAATTAACGAAGGTGGAGGGAGTGTATTTTCGGGGTTGTTTAACCTCTTTCGTAACGGTAAAGGCCATGTGACGGAAGGGACCTGTAGATTTACGTAGGATCCGAACTTTGGGTTGTTACATGATCCAACTACTACAAAAGAATACAAAGGAATACAGAGGACACCAAACAGCAACAGACCGGCTGGTCCCTAAAAGGCTGTCTGTTTAAGAAGGAAGGTTAAAAGAAGTAAGAAAATTTAAAGACAAGCGAAAACTTTAAAGCAAAGCAGAGAAAAGAGGTTGAAAGGAAGGAAAGAAATTTAAAGCTAAAGTGAAAATTTTAAAGTAAAGAGGGGAATCCGAGTAAAAATTCTACAATACTTCTATACACTAACAAATGCTTCTAACTCTTTTTAAAGGATTCGATCGAATATCTTTGAACTACGCTGGCTGGAAATCCATTCCACAAATTAACTATACGATTGAAGAAAAAATGTTTAACTTCATTAGAATTAAAATATTTACCCACGAATTTGAGACCATTACCGCGAATTCTATCTGCATTTCTGAAGGTGAAATATTTTTCGGCGTCGAGATTTATCAAAACCTTTAATCATTTTAAACACCTGGATTAAATCTTCTCGAAAACGCTTTTTTACAAATGAGAATAAATTTAACGTTTCTAAACGGACAGTGTATAATTTGTTTCTGAGTCTAGGGATCATCTTAGTTGCCAGTCGCTGCACTCTCTCCATTCTGTCTATGTCCTGTCGTAAGTATGTATGGGGGTCAGAACTGAGCACAGTATTTCAGGTGGGGGCGTACTAAGGAATTATACAATGCCAGCATTGTTTTCTCCAGCTTAAATTCAAATGACCTACCAATAAATTCTAAGATTCTATTTGCTTTTCTGACCGCTTCGATACATTGCTCACTCGGTTTAAGAGTGTCGGAAACAATAATACCTAATCTTTCTCTTCCGTAACACTCGTTAGTGTCTTGTCGTGTCTAAAATACTTTTCTTTAACATTGTTTCTACCCAGACCCAATGTCGCTTAACTTCGATGATCTATGTTCAGTAGTATTGCGACATGGCCACGACGAAGACCAGTGGTTCCCAACGTGGGCGCCCCCTCCCCCAATGGGCGCTTGAGAATCTTAGGGGGCACTAGGAAACTGTAAAATTGTTACCTTCTATTAATAAATAACTTATCACTTATCATGTTATATTATTATCTTTATGAGGAGGCACCAGCAAATATTGATGGACATAGAGGGGCGTTGGCCTAAAAAAGGTTGGGAACCACTGACGTAGACCGAAAGATGGAGGGATAGCTTAGTAGAATGAATGATTAAGGATAAAGTGGTCAATCTCTTAATCTATGAATTTAGGGTCTGCGATAATCCTTTAGATATAAAGAAATTGCAACAGAGTCTTTTTACATGTTGGAAGTTGTGTGGAAAGTAATGATAATTATATTTGGGGGTTGTGTACTAACCTCCTTCGTAACAGCTAAGTCATATGACGGAGAGGACATACAGCTGTTCGTTGAGTCTGAACCACTACATCCACCACGAAAAACTCAAAGAATCACGAGACAAGATTCGAACCCCAGGACCTTCAGATTAACACATGCGTAATAGCGCATGCACATTTCTGTATGGTGGGTTTCCGTATACCACGAAGAAGAATCCCAGGGTTCTTCTATAAACTTTAATATCCAGAAAAGGTAGCGTAAAAAAGATTCATATCCCGTCTAGTGAAGGAAATGGAAGAAAAAGATCGTTGAACTACGAAAAGAAGGAATCAAACGCCTGAGTTTCACATCAAGATTCATATCTCGTCTAGTGAAGGAAATGGAAGGAAAAAGATCGTTGAATTACGGAAAGAAGGAATCAAACGCCTGAGTTTCACTCCATCGCGCGAAGTCATTGCGAACATAATGCTAAACAGGGTTTGTGAAAAAGGTATAAGGGAAAGGCAGGATTCGAAATATTCCTTGTATAAACTGTCGAGGACGGGCAGGAGTAGGAATCCTTAAGTTTTATTTAACTTTTAGATGGTTCATCAGGAGAAAAATATTTATGGGTATAGTTTGTTCGAATAATCCGATATATTTAGTACCCTGTTCTTTGAAAGGAGCACAGTTGAATGATAAAGTGGCATCAAGACAGACCATCTTGCGAGATGAGACAATTGTGCTTAACGAAAGTACGAAGAAGAAACAAATTAGATTATAACCATAAACTAAATTAGAGACTGTCGGGAAAAATTAATAAAAAAAACACATTAAAGTTGGGTATCAGGTTTCATTTTGAGAAACTTTGATTACAAAATCATGAGTTAAACGCTACTCCAGAGTGTGCAGTATGATCTTGGTCTCATATATACAGTATACACACACACACACACACACACACATATATATATATATATATATATATATATATATATATATATCGACGTGCAAAGTATCAATAAATTAGAGATTTCTCTAAAACAAGCGGCAAATTACGAAATTACAAATTTCGTACGAAGAGAACTAATTTATTTTCATTTAAAAAAAAATTAGAATGAGATTTTTAAAATACTAAAAAGATTTCATATTGATTCCATCCGAAATGAACGGCAGAGGCATAACAATAAAAGCAAGAAACTTACACAGGGTGTTCAAAAAGAAACCCGAACCCATTGGAGAATGCCTAATCATTGTAACTTAACCCTTTTCTTTCTGTTTCGGGTTGCGTTTCTTTTTGAACACCCTGTATTAAAGGAGAAAAAGAGGTTCAATACAGATATTGGAAAGTGCTTTGTTTTTTGACAATAGAGTTGCCAAAGAGTGAAATAAAGTTGCAGCTCACGTAATTTCCATAAACACTGTTAAAGAATGCACTTTTTATTGAAGTTTGACTTTGGGTACTTTACTTGACTATTTTGTTACATAAAAGTTAGGAGGAATGGTTTGAGACCAATGTGTGATTGGTTGGTTTGTGTAGCTGTGTGCCTGAAATGATTTGTGAAAGTGACATGATGAGGGAATGTGTGTTTCCTCGCTTTTGTCAGATGTTGATGCGAATATGTTTAATTCTTAATTTCAAGGTATGAGTTAGGTTGTATTTGCAATTGGGGTTCATCTGTTAAACTAACATTTTAATATGTTTACATACCAAGATTCCGTTTGAACGAAACAATGCTAGGTATTATTTGTATGGTAGGAAGAATATTATATGAAATTTAATACGTAGTTTTCGGTAAGTTAAATGTTAAAATTAATTAGTTAGAATTGTGATACGTTCTTATGTATAAAATTAAGTTGTTATATAATTAATCAAAATTGGACCTAAGTTTATTGAGAGGAAGTGTGGGATCACCTGAATATCAGGGCCCCCAGCCTTCGTTAGTTAGCCTTATAAGGCTAACTAACGAAGGCTGGGGGGGCCCTGATCTTCAGGTGATCCGAAGTGTGTACTGTAGTTGTTAAGATATAAATTGATAGTTTTCTGGTTATAATATATATATATATATATATATATTACAAATGATCTTCCCGATTTTAAACATTTATTATGAAAAACATAAAGTTACAACGAAAAGCAAGATATACAAATAAAGAAGAACTCAAATAGTTTTATTTACAAGTTATTGAAGTTCATTATGAGCTCCTCCTTTTGTGGTTCTGCAGACATCAAAGCGGTATTCTATTTCCCTCCATACATTTCGTAGCATATCATACTGAACTTTTCTAACAGTCTCACGTATCCTTTCCTTCAAATGTTCCAAAGTTGTTGTCATTGGTGGAACAAAACTTCACTTTAGAAATAGCCCCAGAGGAAGAAGTCAAGTGGGGGTTAGATCAGGCGAACGAGCCGGCCAAGGAATGGGCTCCCCACGCCCGATCCAACGATCAGGCAAGTAGGGCCTACTCATTCAGGAATGTTGTAACCTCATTGTGGAAATGAGGGTGACGCACCATCCTGCTGAAACCACACATCAGCTTCGTCCTCTAGTAGCTGGGACATCAACCACAGCTGTAGCATATCGTGGTAAATGATACCGTTGTTTGTTCAGCAAAGAAGAATGGATCGTACACTTTCTCAGCGGTAAGAACAACGCAAAACACGTTAACTTTAGGGCTATCTCTGACATGTTCAATATTACAAATAAAAATTCCCTGAAATATTCTTTATTCGTATATCTTGCTTTTCGCTGTAGCTTTGTTAGTTTTTTCATAATAAATGTTTAAAATAGGGAAGATCATTTGTAATCACCCTCTATATATATATATATATATATATATATATATATATATATGATGAATAAAACCACGAAGGAAAGGAAACACAGAGTGGTGCTCAAGCGCTTTCGTCTAATGACATCCTCAGGAACACTGAAGTAAATAGAGTGTTCAAGAATATACGTAGTTTTCTTTTTTGTGACCTATATATAGTCTCGAACTCTTTATTTACTTCAGTGTTCCTGAGGATGTCATTAGACGAAAGCGCTTGAGCACCACTCTGTGTTTCCTTTCTTTCGTGGTTTTATTCATCATAAATATTTTTCACGTGTTACTTTCGTGAAATAATTTTCATATATATATACACCTTACAACCTTACAAAGGTTTTGCGTGATGATCTCTCATTTCGCGAAGGTCAAGCTTGTCGCCCCTCCTCTCGAATTGGCCTGGTGAAGTAGTGAGTTTGATTCTTGCGCTCTCCACCTCACTTAGCCAGGTACGCCTGGCTCATCGGGGATTGTTCTGATCCAGGCGTCTAGTCTTCTTTTGAAGATTTCCACTGCAACTCACTTTGTGTTTCTTAGGTCTTTGGGCAACTGATTAAACAGTTTTGGTCCTCTCACTACAAAACTATTTTCTTTCAGGGTTAAGGATGTGCCCTGTCTCGCCTTCAATTTGGGAATACGGCACAGTCTGCCGTTTCTACTGTCCACCGTTGTTTGGGGAGTTATAGGGTTCAAAGTAAGATTAGGGACTAGTTTCTCCATTATTTTCCAAGTGTAAATAATGGTGTATCTCTCTCTTCTCCTTTCCAGTGAGTATAGGTCTAGTTCGCGTAACCTTTCCCAGTAATTTAGTTCTTTGCACCCATTGATCTTGGCTGTGAAGCTTCTCTGGATCCCTTCCAGCTGTCTAATGTCTTCTTTTTTATATGGGGATGTTAGGACCGAGCAGTATTCCAATTTGGGTATTATCAGGGTTTTCAGTAGAGGAATCATTACATTCCTATCCCTTCGTTTAAAGGTTCTCAATATCTGTCCCGTTATTCTCTTTGCTCTGTTTACTGCTATCTTATTTTGTGTCTCAAATTTCGCATCATCCGTCATTACAACCCCTAAATCTTTTGCTCTGGGATTTCTCTGAATTTCTCTCCCATTTGGGGGTATATATTTCCATGGATTTTAGGTCTTCTCTTTTTCCGTACCGTAAATAGCTGAAATTTCTCGTGTTAAACTTCATATTGTTGTCTTCCGTCCACTTGTAGATTCTGTTTATGTCGGTTTGTAGGGATCTTATGTCTTCTGGGTTTCTTATTTTTCTACTGATCTTTGTGTCATCCGCAAAGGATGTTTACTGTGCTGTCTCTGGTAACTTCCTCATCTATGTCAGTTAGCATGATTATGAAGAGTAGTGGAGCTAATACTGTTCCTTGTGGTACTGAGCTGAAGACCTCTGATTCTGATGAAGATACTCCTTGTACTGTAACGACTTGCCGCCGCTCACTAAGGAAATTATATACCCATTTCCCTACTTTTCCTGTTATTTCCATATATTTCAGTTTATGTATTATGATTCCGTGGTCACACTTGTCAAACGCTTTAGCAAAAGTCTATGTATAGTTTTCATTACTTTCCTTACTCATTACAAAGTGCCTTTATTCGTACCTTCTGTCCGGCTCTCGGATTCCTATATTTATATTTGTCAGCTGGTTTTTTAATTGCTGGATAGTATTTAGCAGCTAAAATGTGTTGGCTGCGTCTAAAAAATTGGCATTCTTCTTTGATGTTTGTTTTTTCTGTTCGCTCGTTGCGTTTCTTTGAGGGTGGTGGTGGTATCTGCATTTTTTTCCGTATTTGCAACTCCCATATCTTGCATAGTGTTGCAGACCGTAAGATGGTGGAACATGCATTTCTTATCAGATTTGCAGTATCCACTTGTGTACTGCGTTTTGCATAATGTGGGATGTGCATATATGCATTGCCCATCCCGATATCTGCAATTTCCTTTCGCATAGTATTTAGATACGATATTTTCTACGCTTCTGCTTCTTTTCTTATTGTCTTCAAAGTCCTTAATTTTGGTATTGTCATTATTTTTTCTTTATATATATATATATATATATATATATATATATATATATATATATATATATATATATATATATATATATATATATATAATGAAAATAACCACGAAGGAAAATAAAACACAAAAGCACTTGAACACTATTTTGTGTTTATCTTTCATTAGTGGTTATTTTCATCATATATATATATATATTATTTTATTTTAGGTAAATTCAAATTAGTTTCATTGTCGCAAGTGTCGGCCAAATTTTTATCGAATACATCCTCTGAAGTTCGAACCTGAAACTTTCGAGTTCTGAAGGTAAGGTATATCTCGATGTAATAGAGGGAATTGTAACTTGCTTGTTGCATTCGTATTATAATGATGATAATGACAATAATAATAATAATGATGATGATGATAATCATAATAATGATGACAATGATAATAATAATAATGATAATGATAAATATTATTATATTATTGTAAATATTAGGAAACAGTCTTTGCATAGGAACTCAGTGGTGCTCATCTTTGTTAATTAACTACTACAGCTTTATGTTAACGGCGTCATTTATCATTCAGAATTGGGGTTTCGATCTTTAGTATAGAACTAACAAAGATCCTAAGATCAACTCGAGGTTAGTTCGAGAAAACGGAAATTTGGCGAGAGAAAAAGATGACAAAGTCGAGTGTCAGAGAAAGGAAATTAACTTTCAAACTGGAATAAAAATTTTAGTAAAGTACTGGGCGGGTAAGGTTCTTCTTCTCCCGCCAGACACTTCTGACAGAAAACAGTTTTGAAAGAAGAAGTATAGGACTGATGGAAAACGTATAATGATGGAAAACGTATAACTGCATAGCGAGTGGCCACAAAGTCCCTTTGCGTTAAAATTACAGCATATCCGCATGTTGCCCTTATTTTTCACGCAAAGTGACTTTGTGGCCACCCTGTAGGTAACATCCACACCACGCGTAAACTTATCTTATCTACCTAATCATTAAAAAAGAATAGTTTAGCTAAGGATAGTATGGCATTCTAATCTTCGAAAACTAATGTACATCCTTCGCGTTTTTATTTATTTTTTTTTGTTTATCAGAAAAGGAAGTTACCAACCCGCTGACATATTTCATCGTAATCATCGTTATTTTTAGATCGTTGAGATCATCGTTATCTCCAACTGGCTTCAATGCCATTAAGTTATTGTTTCATTTGGGTTCATATTTTCTACCATGTTAACCTTTTCATGTCGAAAATTTTATTTAGATTTTTTTCCTGTTCAAGCCAAAATAACCTCTAATATTCAGATCGTAAGGCTCAAAATTCAGATCGTAAGGCTCAGAATCGATTGTCAAACTCATGTTGCCATAAGGCAACAGTCGGCATTAGAGGGTTAAATTCAGAATTTTAAAACATCTAATTAGACGATTTTTTAAACATATCTACAAATGTACTCGAGATGATGACTGTCGCCAGTAAATTACCCTATTTTTCAATGATCTAAAAGTAAAAAAGTTCTTCGCAGTATTTCGTTTAAAGTCTTTTACTGCGTAATTTCAATGTTATTCCTTATCAAGTTTCTAAAGTCTAATAAAAAAAATGTTCATGATCCACGTTACCCAAAGCAATTAGTACTTTAAAACCGTGAATTAGATCGTTTCTCAAGCGCTGCCGCATTTGAAGAGAATATGGATCTGATTTTCGTAATCAAGATTATGGAAATCCACTAATGGATGGAGTTAATTTCGTGGCTCTACGGCATATCCTTTCTATCCATTTTCTAAATTTACGCACATACGGAGACCAAAACTAAAAACCGCACACTGTAAATGAGATCTTACGAATGATTTACATAACTGTACAATTATATCTTTGGATTTGTAGTCGAAGTAAGATGAAGCGAAACTTAACACGTTCTTTATTTTAGCGCATGACTCTACACACTACTTGTCAACTTTTATGTCCCCTGTGACGAATACCCCTATTTTTTTTCTTCCAATACAACGCTCAACGTCCAACCAGACATTTTACATTTTCAATCTACATTGCGCAACCCAGAGTGTATAACTTTACATTTATCTGGAATGACTGTAGCGTTATACCATGTTAGCCAGTGCTGTAATGGTAACTTTTTTCTTGCCCATACGCTGCTCCCACGAGTCCCACCATTGGTCAGCGAGGGAAGGGGAGGGGGTCACCCAAATGGCCATTTTGGTGACCTTTTCGTGACCTGAGGTCAAGATATTTGGTCATACGCCGTATTTTAAGGTCAACGCTCTGACTGATCACGCCATCCAAACAAAATATACTATATACTGCTATTATCGATCACATGTTATTTAATACTGCGTTTTACAGCTTTTAACCGTGACTCAATTAAGTTACTCTAATTGTACGAACCCACCATTATTGGATCTATAATAACGTAATAAATACATTTGAAAACAGGGATCACCTGAAGATCAGGGCCCCCAGCCTTCGTTAGTTAGCCTTATAAGGCTAACTAACGAAAATATCACGACTTAACCAATCGTTAGGTCAACTGTACGCCCTTGACGATTGGTTAGGTTAAGTCCTGATATTTTCGTTAGTTAGCCTTATAAGGCTAACTAAAGAAGGCTTGGGGCCCTGATCTTCAGGTGATCCGAAAACAGTATAAAAATACCACTGTTGCAGCTTTCATATAAGTTATAGTAAATGCCTGTGTCAAGGCACGAATCATTTTCAGGTATACTTTGTACCAAATAACGTTGATGACGTAGATTATACGCAAAAATATATCCGCATCCCATATAATATGTAAGGTCTGAAAGTGTATTAAATCCGAGACGAAGAGAATTCCGAAGTATAAAGTTATAATTTTGGCAAGCCACTTAGTAAGTGCCCAAATGATAGCACTAGATGTCGAAGTTAGAGCTCTTAAAGTGAACTTAGTTCGTAAAGTTTCCAAAGACAGTTGAAATATGGCAACGTTGCACTGGGGAATAAAAATTTAGGAATAAAAACCTCTTTTGTCCACAAATGTTTTTTCTTTAAACTAAAATGTATAAGATTTATCGTTATTCAAAACCAAATTTTTGGTACTTTTCCGTTATACCTCCGCAAATGACGATTGGTTAGGTTTAGTCGTGATATTTTCGTTAAAACTGACGAAAATATTATGACTTAACCTAACCAATCGTCAATATATATATATATATATATATATATATATATATATATATATATTAGAGGCGGGGCCACCAGCTTGACCTCCGTGTGAAGAGAGACCAACGCACGAAACAACATAAGGTTCATAAAGTATATATATATATACACAGTGGTGTAGTGCTGTGGGAACGCGTGGGAACGGCGTTCCCTTACTTTTTTTGATAGACGGAACGGCGTTCCCTCACTATTTCAAATAAATCCGAACTTACAAATCTCTAACGTCATGAAATTTTAATTCCCACCCCTAGAAGAAATATGAGAAAGAATCATTAACTGTTTTATTTCTTTTAGCTTCGACTGAGGCAATGCTAGCCTATAAAGATCTGGTGAAACAGTCACCACGGCGTACCAGTTGTTAGCTTTTTTTTAGTTAATCATTCCAGTTGTTAGCTTTTATTGATCGTACTGGATGTCGTATATCTAATGACACTGGAAATACTGCATCTTCAACCTTGGAATATATCGTAATATCCAGTGCATATGACCTCAAAATATTCCTGAAATTGGTCAGATTTCAAAACATTTCCCGGGGAGCTTAAAGTGCCCCCGGACCCCCAGCTGTATGGGCTCGCCGCGCTCGCCATTGTCTCCCCCGCATCTGAGTAACACTTTCAAAATGCGTTCCCTCACTTCTTTATTTAGCACTACACCACTGTATATATACATACAAAACAACGAAAATATGACGACTAAACCTAACTAATCGTCAAGGGCTATTGACATTGAGGGTTTATTAAAATTGCGAAATATAACGGAAAAGTACCAAATATTTTAATAACACACGTACATTACACACATTTTGGGTTCCTTTTCTTACAACTAAACTACATTTATATAAAAATTGTAGACACATTTGTAAAAAAGTTGCACTTTAGTACAACTTATATTATTTCCGGGGGGAATATTACAGTCCCACTGGTACTCAAAGGGCTAAATAATAATTTTAATTCGGGGTCGGCAGCCGCTAGTTTCTTAAGGGAAGCGCGGAAGGCGGGAGTATGACTGACTTTCTGGAGATAAGCTGCGGAGACTGTCGGTTTTGTCAGGTACGACAATTTTGTTTTCTCTGTCAGCAGGAAAAACCGAAATGAATGGATTTTTCTTAAAGTGCAGATGATGGGTTGATAGTACAGAGTGGCCACAGAGTCCCTTTGCAGTGAAATTAGAATATGTTTGTATGTTGCCCGTGTTTTTCATGCAAAGGGGCTTTGTAGTCACCCTGTATGAAGGCTTGAGGTGAGAAAATAAGGGCTACTTTAAATGTACAAAATTATGGAAATTCGTTTTTTGAAAAATTATTCCCTACATTAAAGATACACTGAATGGAAATTCCACATAAAAATAAGTATTTTAAAAGTAAATAGAAGAAATATATAATAGACAATAGGCCCTTAATAGAAGAAATGTATAATAGACAATAGGCCCTTAATAGGAGAAATGTATAATAGACAATAGGCCCTTAATAGAAGAAATACATAATAGACAATAGGCCTTTAATAGAAGAAATGTATAATAGACAATAGGCCCTTAATAGAAGGAATACATAATAGACAATATGCCTTTAATAGAAGAAATACATAATAGAAAATAGGCCCTTAATAGAAGAAATATACAATAGACAATAGGCCCTTAATAGAAAAATGTATAATAGACAATAGGCCCTTAATAGAAGAAATACATAATAGACAATAGGCCTTTAATAGAAGAAATATATAATAGACAATAGGCCCTTAATAGAAGAAATATATAATAGACAATAGGCCCTTAATAGAAGAAATATATAATAGACAATAGGCCCTTAATACATTAAGAACTGTCACTATTAAAGCCCAAATATAATAAATATGTCGATGAAACAAAACGATTTATTTTCAATTTTATATTTTTTTTAAAAGATTTTGCAGTGTCATGAATTTCAAACTCTTTTTGGGGAGGGGAGCTAACATCCCTGAACTATAATTCTGAAGGAAAATTGTGGTATTCTGCAAAATTTCACAAATCATTAGGTCTAAACGAGATTGTATATCTTGTTTATGGTAATGGACTCAAAGAATATTTCGCAGTTAAATAAAGCTTAAAATTCTATCAATGCAAGACCTGTGTCGGGCAAAGGGGGCTTCAAGACCGCAGAGTATGTAATGCTGTGCTACACTGCAGCTTTCTTAATTTATTGTAGCTATTTTCAAAATACGGCTGCGGAAAGAAGTTGGCTAAAGAAAATAAAAAAAATTCAATGAAATTATTAATGACATAGTACTTTTTTAATATGATTTTTAAAAATTAGTATTATTATTTTTTTTTTCATTGAACGTTTCAGAAGTGCATTTACGAGTATGTGCTTACGTATGTATGTATGTATGTATGTACTGCTTTTAATTTGACTTATTACAGTCATATTATACCTTGTATATTATACCGGGGTATTGGCTGTGGAAAATGTATTTGTCTGTGGTCTCCTCTTGACCTTGCTTCCAAAGAAAATATAAGATTATTATTACACTGTATGAATAGGAAAATGCCCTCAACCCCCCACCCCCACCCCACCCACACACAAAATAATGATAATAGGATTAAATAAAAAAAAATATTAATGCTTAAATTTTATAAACTGGCTCACATTCGACAATCTTGATTATTTAACTTCTAAAATAGGGACCTAACTTATATTTCTCTTTAAAATCATCAAAATTTACTAAAATTATCATAGAAATGAGTCATAATTCGAAGACAGAATGAATACCGACTTGACTTGAACCTAACTGGAAATGCAGCCCATACTACTACTACTACTTGACGATTCCAAGTTTGTTAGCAAACACTAAATTTTTTTTCAGAAATTATGAAGGTTTAAAATACAATAAAAAGAAAGAGTTTTTGAAGGTCTATCTGTCAGATGAAAAATAATTTGCAACAACAAGCTTAGAGCTTAAGGGACAAACTAAATAAAAATACAGGTTGTTCAAAAAGAAACGCAACCCATTGGTGAATGCCTATATCATTGTAACCTACCCTTTTCTTTTCTATTTTGGGTTGCGTTTCTTTTTGAATACCCTGTATAAGAGTTCAATTAATATTTGAGTGTTCAACGTTAAAATTATGGTAATATTGTAATAATCATAATATTTAATTTTATCAATAAAGAGATACATATCTCTCTGTCTGTCTGTCTATTTATCTATCTATCTCTAGATTAAACAATGATCAACTGACCTTTCAACTGATCTTTGTTATAGACCATAATTTAGTACGAAAATTTTGAAAATATTTAGGACTTAACATTAAACAGAGTTGAGAGTGGTGTAGTACTGTAGTTAAACTACCACTCGTCCTAAATCCACTATGTGAAGAGAGTGGTGTAGTACTGTAGTTAAACCACCACTCATCCTCCACTCCGTGGTGAGCATTTAGAATGATTAAAGAAAATATTTCGAACCTCTTTTAAATATAAAATCTCGCCTCCATTTTGACCAAAATGCGTGGTCATGATGTAATTTCACTTTCGTACAATTAAAAGCGAGTGGTCGGTCTTGTATCCATTTTTTTTCTATTTTCATAATCAGAACGACGTCTTTGGGCATCTGGTTTTTGTGGGTAGAGCCTTATTTATATTTTGTAATATTGGACAATTTTTAATTAAAGTATACAGTTTTACAGTTCTTTTGTGTTATTACCCACTTCTATCTAATTTAGCGAAGCAATTTAGAATGATATGTGCTCTCGTGTAATATACGAAGTGTATATATATATATATATATGAAATGGATGTGCTTTAGGTGCGAAGAGTACAATTAGACAAATATTTCACATGTATTACTTAAAGCAGCGTTAAAGGACCAAATAAATAATATAAAAAATAAATATAATATAATATATATATATATATATATATATATATATATATATATATATATATATATATATATGCACAGGGTGGCGCAAAAGTCAGGAGACAAAAGAGCCAGAGAGAATGGATATTTTCCATTCTAAGGTCAACACTATTTTTAAATAAAAATGACCTTTTTTACAGTAGTTACAAAATGTATAACTTTATGATGAAAAAAGTACAGTATCCATCAGGATAATCGACGATACAATTAATTAAACACCAACTTTACAAACAAAAACAAAAAAGGACTACCGTAACAAAGAAATAACAATCATAAACATAAGGAGACAAGAACTACTATTATTATTACTACTACTACTACTACTACTAATAATAATAATAATAATAGCAGTTTAATAAAAATAAAAAGTACATGTAATGGAATGGCTAATGCGGGAGGAGTTAAGTGGAGCTAGAGAGACACAATTTCATACCAAGAGGTCCACACTCTAGAAGACATAAAGCAGGACTGACGAATAGCTTGGACAAGTGGATTGTCAAAGTTTTTAATTTTCCACATTTAATTCTCCAAGGTATATATATATATATACACACACACACACACACACACTGTATATAATAATAATAATAATAATGATAATAATAATAATAATAATAATAATAATAATAATAATAATAATAAAAGGCAGTTATCAGAATAATAAATATCATTAATGGTGCTAAAAGGCTTCGATGAGTTTTCCTTTAACCCTTTCAGGACGACTGGTACAAATTGGTAACGTTTCAAATACACGCATTCATAATTTCATCCGACAAAAATTCCGGCCTTAAAGGGTTAGCAAAACAGAATGAGTAATTCTCACAATGAATGATGTTAATACAATTGTTAACGTTACATTAATTATAAACTGAATTAACAGTCAGTAAACTTGAATGTTTGGGAAGCGAACTGCGTTAAAATGCTTGATTAATTATTATTTAGTCAGAGGAAGGCATGAATTGCCGAGAATGGCGTTGATTACAATAGGGCAAAATGCACAATAGTTAGTTCGTGACTAAATAAATAAAACTGAGCGATTGAGACGGATTTTGATTTATATAAGTTAAAAAATTAATACAGGGTGTTCCAAAAGTCTGGGCTCATAGGGAAAAATAGACATTATATTTTTAAAGTGAAACAAACACATTTCTAATGTCAGTTTTACATATTTTAGGGAAGAAAATACTCTGATGGCTCAGTATACCGATCAAGAGGGTGGAACTGGTATTGCTACATGTTTCCAGAAAAAGCGAGAGGGAGGCATGTTCGTGAGATAATTGACATGCCTCCCTCTTGCTTTTTCCGGAAACATATAGCAATTCCAGTTCCACCTTCTCTTCATTGGTATACTGAGCCAGCAGGATATTTTCTTTCCTGAAATATGTAAAACTGACATTAGAAATGTGTTTGTTTCACTTTAAAAATATAATGCCTATTTTCCCTAGGAGCCCAGACTTTTGGGACACCTTGTATTTCTCCCGTATGATGGTCTGTGGGAGAATGCGAGTGACATCGTGGATGGTTGCCAGATGAAGGTCGCTTGCGAGGGAGTCTCGACTGAAGGTGCGATGTGACGTCATCTTGATCGCGGTTATGTGTCGGTGGAACAATGGACTTCTTATGATGGCAGAATAGGGCGGGTCATACTATGCATTTTTTTAAATCAATGGAGAGGGGTGTTCAAATGACATATTTTGGTGTACAGAACACAATTCTGAAGAAAATATTTAATTCTGATAACCCTAACCTACATCATTTTGCAGTTGATTATTATTAAATTGTTGATTATTTTACTATTGTAGTTACCCCAGAATATGTCTTCTCACGTTTTCTATCATGGCTGCTCACGTTATCTCTCATAGAGCATTGTTCTAACTAATTCATATAAACACATATAATGTAATTCATATAATAATAATAATATTTAAATACTCAAATAAAAAGGTGTGCCATTCCACTTAATTGTAATTATCATACAGTTTGGTATATGAAATATTTTGACGGTTTTCTGGCGCGCATAAGGCCATTTTCTGAGCCACCTTTCTCAGAGGCTAGAATGTAACGTTTCAGAACATTCTAAAACGTGAGGTGAGGACATTGAAAAGGCAGTGGATGGAAAGGAAGGCAGAGAAAAGGAGAAGGAGCAAGGAGGAAAGTGCTGCAGTAGCAGAGAAGGCAGCCAGGAAGGATGTTGAGAGATTTTTGGCAGATGGTGATGAGGATCTGGAATTGGAGAGAAGTGGTGATGAAGATGAGTTTGTTCCTGAAGTTGAGCTCTTCCCTCAAACTGACCCTGAGCCAGCAGCTTCGGCAAAGGTACAGAAAAACTATGATGAGATTCAAAACATTGCCCTTGCTAGTGTAAGGTATGGCATAGGGCTGAGGCCAACTGCAGCGATAGCAACAGCAGCTCTGATTGACGCAGGAATCATCACAGAAGACAATACAAGTAAAGTGATTGATAAGAGCAAGGTCAAGAGAGCACAGGAGAAGTTGATGAGAGAGCTGGGGGAACAGTTCGAGAAGAAGTGCAGGGAGGAGGGGGGTATCTCTTGCATCCTCTTTGATGGGTGGATTGACCTGACCAATGTGATGATGGAAGCTGAGGGCAGTGACCAATCTTTTCCCGCAAAGATCAAGTAAGAACACTATAGTGTTGTTAGTGAGCCTGGCAGCTACTATCTGTTCCACTTTACCCCAGAGAAAGCAACTAAAGAGGAGTCACATGCGGAAAAGACTGCTAAGGTCCTGTTTGCCTGGCTGAAAGAGAGGGGTTATGATAAGACCTTGTTGGCCATTGGAGGAGACTCAACAAATGTCAACACTGGTGTGAAAGCTGGAGTAATGCGGAAGCTGGAGCTGCACCTGGGGAGAAAGCTGGTCTGGTTGGTGTGCAACCTGCACACTGTTGAACTTCTCCTGCGCCATCTCATTGTTGACCTTGATGGCCCTACTCTCTCAGACAAAAAATTATCCGGGCCAATAGGAAAGCTCCTTGATTCTGCTACAGACTTTGATATCAATCCAAACTTCACCCGAATCTCTGTTGGCCCTCCACTGATCAAGCTTCCTGACAAGGTCATTCAAGATCTCTCAACTGATCAATACTATGGCTATAAAATTGTCTGTGCAGTCAGGGATGGAGTACTTCCTGCAGGGCTGGCTCTGTTAGAGATAGGACCAGTAAACCACAGCCGCTGGCTCACCACAGCGAACAGACTTCTCAGGCTCTGGGTGTCAAAGCACGGACTTAAAGGAAAGAACCTGAAGATTCTGCAATTCATTGTGGAATTCATCATTGGAGTGTATTACCCATGTTGGTTCAACGTGAAAGTCAAGCACTCCTGGATCGAAGGGCCTAGGCACATCCTCTTTCAGCTGGACTGCCTCAAGTCCCAGAGAAAGGAGGTGCTGGATATTGTGATGCCAACTGTGAGAAGATCTGCTTGGTATGCCCACAGTGAAGTCATCCTCCAAACAGTACTCTGCTCTGAGGATCAGAAGGAGAGGATTGAAGGGGTGGAGAGAATCCTGGCCATCAGGGGAGAGGGGGACCCGGACACTCAGCTGGGGGACTCCTCTGTTAGGAGCAGAAGGACACCTGACATCAATTGTGATGCTTCCAGCACCGGTGACTTGATCAGCTGGTCAGAAGGTGTGTCAGAGCCACCTCTCACCTGCTCTCTAAGCACCTCAGAGGTGAAAAACTTCATCAACACCCCCATGGAGGTGCGCAACTGGCCTTGCCACACAAAGCATTGAGAGGGTTGTTAAAATGGTGACTGAGGCTTCTGCTAAGTACTTCTCACAGGAAAAGAGGGATGGAGGGATCAGGGCTCAGGAGACCAGCAGGAAGCTGATGTCCAAGTCTGAGTCAAAGCAGGATTTGTGCAACCTGGCAAAGTTCAAGATGTCAGGAGAATGATCTTTGTAATTATATCCAGTGATATACATGCAGTTCACCTATTAATAAATATATGTAAAGTTGATTTGGCCTTGTCAATATAAATGATTTACCTTATATCTTTTAATATATTATAAAGGGGTTCAAAAGGGTAAAATTGGCAATTTAGAAATACAAAATGATGTAGGTTAGAGTTATCCTATCCAAAAACTAAGCTCATATTTGAATCCCCCATGTAAAAACACATAATTTAGACACCCCTGATGGTAGAATTTCCTTCAGATTCATGTTGTCACCTGAGTACGACCCGCCCTAAATTGGCAGAAGTCGCTGCAAAGTCGTGTCACAATATGTACAGACAGATACGAGTATAATGGAAAAATACAATAACCGTAGGGTGATTTTATACGAAGATTGGAGTAAAACTGTTCTCCGCTAAACTTCATATTATATACCCTATATATATATATATATATATATATATATATATATATATATATATATATATATATATATATATATATATATAAGCAATTTCCTGACAAGGTGGACTGCTAAATATACGAAAAGCCTTGGAATTGCTCTCTCTTTTTCCTTGTGAGTGTGCATCATTTATTAAATTCGTGTGTTTAATCGTGAAATTCACCCATATAAGTTTCGCGGAGACCAGATTTTAACAAAATTGAAATTTGCTACAAGGATCCTGACTGGCCGACAGTTGGTCACGCAGAAAATAACTAGGCACTTATTCCTTTCCCCCCCACAATTTCTTTTTTCCCGGTTACGTCAACTGTACGCCCTTGACAATTGGTTAGGTTAATTCATGATATTTTCGTTAAAATATTCCACTTATTCCTTTTCTCCCTGCATTTCTGCATAATATTTTAACGAAAATATCATGACTTAACCTAACCATTTGTCAAGGGCGTACAGTTGACCTAACCGGGAAAAAAGAAATTGCCGGGGGAAAAGGAATAAGTGCCAATAACTAACCAACCTAAAAACCACCTACCCTAGTGTAACCTAACTTTGACGTAAGACTCATCCTGATTGGTGCGATGGATGAAATGGTCGGATCACAGCAACGCTGTGGAATTTAGCCAGTGCTTCGACTTTTAGGGTAATTACCCTATTGTAGGGTAATCAGTCTTGTGTTAGGGTAGAGTTTAGGGTAGGGTCTGATGCTCACTTTTTAGGGTAATTCATTATATGCTTAATTTTAAATAAATGCATTTGATTCTGCAAAAATGTTCACTAGTACTTTCTAATTTTTACTTTTATCCACTGGCAGTATGCATATTAAGAATGTTCGCTATTCAAAGAAAGTATAGGGAAAATTATTGCTTTTATATCTTTGTTAATTAGGTTTAGGGTAATTTAGGCTAATTGAGCTTTCCATCTAGGGTAATATTTTTCGTTGGTGTGGAAGCCCTGAATTTAGCCCCAATTTGTTTTTGTCGCCATATTGGTTCCTCAAAAATATATGTGCTCTTTGTTTTGCAGTTGATTTTTCCCCCTTGAAATCAAGCATCATGAGTCAGAAACGCGCAACAGACTCTAATATTGTTAGCGCTGAGAAAAAACATAGCAAAAACTTAATGCTGGAGGTTAAGTTGGATGTCATTAAACGCATTGAAGCGGGTGAACGCCAATCTGAAGTCTGTAGAACGTTGTCTTTGGCTGGATCAACGGTAAGGACAATTTTTAAAAATGCAGAAAAAAATAAAAGATTGTTACTCCTTTATCTGTTCTGAAGTTAAGTAGATTTAGGACGCCAATAATCGTAGAAATGGAAAGGCTCTTAAGTATTTGGATCGAGGATACGACTCAACGCCAAATGCCTCTGAGTTTATTGCTTATTCAGAGAAGGTTACGAGTCTGTATGAGGATCTAAAGAAAGATTATCCTCTTGGGTATGATGTTGAACCTTTTAATGCTAGCAGGGGGTGGTTTGATAGGTTTAAGAGGCGTGCTAACTCGCGTAACATTTCTGTTCAGGGTGAAGCTGCTAGTGCTAATGATCAAGCAGCTTCAAGTTATTAAAATGAACTTGTTGAAATCACTGGAGAAAGGGCGGGGGGTTACACGCCTCAACAAGTGTTCATTGTAGATGAGAGAGTTATTTTGGAAAAGGATGCCCACTAGGCCCTATATTTCAAGGGAGGAAAAGTCGGTGCCAGGTTTTAGGGTGTCCAAGGATCGACTTACTTTACTGCTTGGTGGTAATACTGCAGGGGATTTTAAACTGAAACCATTGTTCGTGTACCAATCTGAAAACGTTTGAAGAAAATTCATCGAAATATCTTCAAGAGTTCAAAAGTTACGACAACTTTCAAATTGGTCCAACTTTAACTGCGTTTTCTGGCGTTTTTATACTTTTGTCACTTCGCCACTTCTTCCTAAAAGGGCCTCATATGATAACGGCTGTTTTCCATTCCGGAAAGGTTTTCTGGTGCAGAGTTGCTTAAAGGCTATACATGGACTTGTTAGTTAAATAAGTACTATGCGCTTCATATGTGAAAAGTAAAAATGTAATTATATAAAACACTGATTACTGGATATCAATGCCAAGCCAAGTCAGAACTTAAGTTAGTTATTTTATTGGACCATCCGAATGGCGATTATTTTGTTTTATGTTAATTATTATAAAGGACTTTATTTGTCCTCTTTAATCCTAAACTCTGATGCAGGACTCGCATAGGATTTGAAAAATAAAGGAAGGGGGTGGGGGTGGGGGGATGATGAAATGGAAAACAGTTCAATATTTTATTATTTTTAGTAAAAAAGTTAAATTCGACCGAAGAACATAAGTTAATGGATATGGACCATAATAAATTGGATTTGGGGAACAGGATTGACTTAAGACTATCAAACACTCAGATTAGCTTAATGGTTCGGTAAATGCGTAGCAAATATATTAAATTCGATAAAAAATTAGTACACGATATTTTGTGTTTGTTTTTAAAAGGAGAAAATGTCCGCCCATCGGTATCGAAACCCCTTTTGGTTTGTTTATAAGGCTAAAATTGTAATGAACAAAAATCAACAATAATGTTATTAAGTTTGAACACGAATGCTAGCTGAATAATGAAGCAAAATTGTCCTCTAACCGCGAGCAAATATAAGAATTATTTCGCTCAACAAATTTCTAATTCTGAAATTCATTTCTCTCCATTTTGAAGAACAATTTTCAGCTTTTGAATTTATAATAAATGTGTATAAAATTTAATTGAATATTTACTTTAGTATGGATCAAATATTTTCCTACAAGTGGACAAAACAGTCTTTCATAAATTAAAATTGTTTCATTATCTGCCGACCAATCATTTCCTCATTAACAATTCTGGTGTATAAAAATCAGTTCCATCTACGCAGTACGTCATAAAGTTTCTACAGAAATTACAGACTTTTTTATTGTTGTTTTCAAAATTTCACAAAGTCAGATTAATTTTCCGAAGTGGATTAGGATAATGAGAAATCGCTTACCATGGGTTAATATAACTATTTAATTTAATGGTACGCGATTTCTGACACACCCGGTAGATTAATAAATCTTTGTTACTGTTACCAAGAATCAGATATATCTTGTGAAATATGTAATGACAGTCGGATGCATCGTATTACGTTAATAAGTAAGGTGGTTAGGTAATATGTTAGGTAATATTGGTTAATAGTCAATGTACTATTACTATACTGATACCAATAGTCAAATTACTCGGGTGAAATATGTGTAGGTAATCAGATACACAGTTTTCCATTAAGAACTAGGGTAGCCAAATGATATACAAGTAAATTTTAGTTACTAGTGAAATGTACTTGACAAATGTTGTTAAATAGTTAGTTCTTCACTAGGTTTTTATGATTTTGTTCACTTGACTAGTTACAAATTTAACTAATAAATTAACTAGTTCAAGGCGAAGAAATTATGAATAATTTTGGTGTGAGTAAAGTTAGTCAATCGATTAATGAGTTTTCAACATATTTCTCTAAACTTGGGTAAATGACTAGGAGTGTAGTAATTTAACTAACCCTTCTAGAGCAACTAGGAAACTGACTAAAAAATTTCCCTCTATTATTTCCCGAACAGACTTTTAAAGAAAACATCAGAGAAACTAATTACGGCAAATAAAGCTTTGGCCAAAAGTTTTGTATCAGCCTAGAACATTTTAAGTTTGGCTAATAAAGTCAAATGAAGCCTGCATGCTGCTTTTGAGTAATAACGTGGCGATGATGTATTGAATTTCGTACCACTTTGTAGTTTAAAGATTCTTATCAAGAAACTGCGCCACCCCCCAAATGAAAAGTATGATATATTAAATTTAACCCTTTCAGGACGACTGTTACAAATTGGTAACGTTTCAAATAAACGCATTCATAATTTAACCCTCAAAAAAATTCCGGATTTGAAGGGTTAATATAGCAAATAATAATTACACTAAATCTTTCTCAAGAAATTCATAAATGTTGACAAGTGTTACTAAATTCATTATCAGTATTCAAGATACATTAATGATGTTATAAGTAATTTCTGTTAACATCTCTCTCATTCCAAACAATGTTAAGATGTTTTAACTCTTTTAGGCAAAGCGAAAATGTACTTTGAACAACAAATTTATTTCTATTTCAAATATGTGTAAATTCGGAAAAAAATTGCTCCGAAATTGTTTAGCTACAAACTGAATAACTTTCTTAAGATATAGAATGTGTATGGTTGCATGAGTTGAGATACACACACATACAAGCTGTCGTGTTCCTTATAGATTCATAACTTGTTTGAACAATAAAAGAATTTTCTTGTAGTTTCATATCTTAACTTATAAACGCATTATTCTGCTCAGAATCTACCCACAGATCGTTATAAATTGCTGTAAAGAACCTTACTGGATATATACGTCATGAACAGAGCCTTCTTTATATATCCGATATATTATAGGTATTTTAAGCTTTTCACCGCTTTATAATTTGAGACCACTCAAGACGATGTTCTTGACATATGATGACAATGAACGACTGTCATGTGGCTTTACTGGAAGATAAAACAAGTTTGGATTTCTTATCTACGAGAAATATTATCATTTTAACATAACATAAATTGAAAATAAATTTCTTTTGCGAAACGAGTCAAAACTGGCATTTGGAGTATCATTAGTCATAAATTTAATGTGTTGTCATTGGCAAATAAACCCTATTTGGATTCAGTGGTACTTCCTGATATCTTTGTACAGAATGTTACTTTTGTAATATGGATGTTTTAAGTTCTCGTAGTGTACAACTATGGCCAAAATAGTTGAAACATCTTAGAAGCTATTTATCATTTTCGTGCCTTGATTCACGTCACTGTCAGAGAGGTTTAAATGGAAATAAATGTATATCTATAAGGTTCCTTCTTTTATTTCGGGCATAGACTTTCAAAGAAAAGATCAGGCAAACTAATTACGACATATCTAGCTTTGGCCAAAAGTTTTGCATCACCCTAGTCAACATTTTAAGTTAAATGAAACCCGCATGCCGCTTTTGAGTAATGATATGCCGTTGATGTAGTGAATTTCATACTACTTTCTAGTTTAAATGTACTTACCAAGAAACTGCAAATGCTGAAGAAGTATGACTTTTAAAATTACACCAAATCTTTCCGAGGAAGTTCTCAAATCTTGACAAGTGTAACTAAATTCATTATCAAAATACGTCACTGATATTACAGGTAATTTCTGTTAATATTGCTTTAATTAAAAAAAAGAAAAAAGAAAGTTGGTTCAACTCTTTTGGCCAATGGCCATACAGGTATTTGTTTTAATTTTTTTTGAAGGCAAACTGTTTCTGAAATTGTTATAATGTTATAATGTTATAATGTTTCAGACCAACAAAGACCCTAGGATCCACTCATGGCTGGTCTACCTAACTGTGTTCGTAATCGTGTATTGTGTATGTCCTCCGTGGTGGCGGAGGGGACCTACAATTTTACGTGGGTTCCGAACCACAAGAACATAAGAAACTTATTTAAAAACTGCCGGTAAATTGGCAACGACCAATTTTTACGAAACTAAATAATTATCAATTTAAAAATAATTAATTATCGGTTTAAAACTAAAGATAGAATCTCTCGGTCCAGAGGAGCAAGTCATAATAGACTACTATCCACAAATATGTTACATTCTATATCTATTTATAACGGACATGCAAATATATCAGATCCAAAGAATCCAGTCAATTTCATGACGGTATCCATCAAGTCACGGTCCATATCGATTGCGGACCAAGTCAAAATTTACAACCATATACATTATCAATTTAAAAATAATTAATTATCGATTTAAAACTAAAGATAGAATCTCTCGATCCAGAGGATCAAGTCATAATATACTACTATCCACAAATATGTTACACTCTATATCTATTATATAACGGACATGCAAATATATCAGATCCAAAGAATCCAGTCAATTTCATTACGGTATCCATCAAGTCACGGTTCATATCGATTGCGGACCAAGTCAAATTTACAACCATATACATTACATTATATACACATACGAGGAAAAGTGTAGGTGTGGCTGTAAAGACTGTACAGTAATGTAGAAATGTGTGTGCACCCATTATGGGTCTCCCATTTAAAGGTGTTTGTGGGGCAAGTGAAGATCATGAGTTTTTCAATACCTCACAGTACTATGGGAAGCACCGCTTGGCAGAGGAATCTCTTTAAATGGGGTGTGTAAGGACAGAGAGTATCCCCTAACCCAAGACGCTGCCTCCCTATATCCCACAACACTTGTGTTGAGCTGTGGGATCTATCCCCACAAAGCCTTAATTTTACTACCTTAAACTATACCCTTTCTATAAACATGCGCTTCCAATCGATTCTTAAACATGTTTATAGACGTGCTACTAATTACTTCTACCGGCAAACTATTCCAGCTATTTACTATTCTATGCGTAAAAAAGTTTTTCGCAACTGCTGTCTCGAACCTTCTACTTGTCAACTTACACCCGTTATTTCTAGTCCTATTAATTGAGATATTTCGAAAAAGCTATCTCTATCTACGTTATCAAACCCATTCATAATTTTGAAAACCTGGATTAGATCACCCCTTAACCTCCTAGTCTCGAGTGTAGTCAATTTTAACTCTTTAAGCCTATCCTCGTACGACTTTGACCTAAGAGACGGAATCATCTTAGTTGCTCGTCTTTGAACTCTTTCGATTTTGTCTATATCTTTGCGCATATGCGGATTCCAAAATTGGACCGCGTACTCCAAATGGGGTCTAACTAATGATTTATAAAGAGGAACTATAATATCGCGCGATTTGTACTCAAAATTTCGAGCTATAAAACCTAACACTTTGTTCGCCTTATTGACCGCCGCTGTACTTTGTTTCGCTACTTTTAAATCACCAGTGACTATAACTCCTAAATCTTTTTCCTGCTCTACGCTTGTTAAATCTTTCCCTGACATACTATACGCAAAATTACCGTTACGCGAACCTATATGCATAATTTTGCACTTATCCACGTTAAATCTCATTTGCCATGTGACTGACCAATCAACGATTTTATTCAGATCTTCCTGAATTTTACTCTATCTTCGTCATTAATCGCCCTACCACCCAGCTTCGTGTCATCCGCAAACTTTGAAACTGTACTGACTAGGCCGACATCTAAATCGTTAATATATATAAGAAAAAGCATGGGGCCCAATACAGAACCCTGAGGAACGCCACTCGCTACATTAGCCCAACACGACTCCGCTCCATCAACGACCACCCTCTGTTTCCTGCCTCGCAACCATTCTTCTAGCCACTTTATTACTACACAGACCGTGCATGGAACAAGGAACTCTTCTGGGAAAATTAAATCCACTATAGTCCGAATAAGTAATGGTAAATGACAAGTACCATAGTTTTTCTTTTCATGATGCTAGCCCGACGTGGGCAACGTCGGGGTAGCATCATGAAAAAGAAAAACTATGGTATTTGTCATTTACCATTACTTATTCGGACTATAGTGGATTTAATTTTCCCAGAAGAGTTCCTTGTTCCATGCACGGTCTGTGTTTAACATATAAGTTTCTCAGGGGACCATTCTGAGTTTGTATATATATATATATATATATATATATATATATATATATATATATATATATATATATATATATATATATATATATATTGTAGTAAACGAAATAGGAGGATTAATAATGAATTTTTTTTTCATATTAACTGCTGATAGAGATATAAATCACTTTTAAAATCCCAATTGATATGCCGTTGATATGCCGATAGAAAAGTTAGAATTTACACTTGGCAACCCTGTGCCTTATTTTCAAACAGATTTTCGCTGAGATTCGTGGTCGAAAGATGTACTGTGTTTCATAGTGCTTGTCTAATGTAAATTCCTTTAATTATAGTCGGCTCAGGCCGACTACACCTCTCCCTTTTTATCATGCCGTATTCATCTTAATTCGCCCCGCCTTTAATCACCATGTTTTAAAAGCTAAACTGAATAAAATCGTATAAAATCTTATTCGTGTTTCGGTCTCTCCTCCGTTAGGCCTAACGAGACAGACTCTACCCGAGTCAGTTATTGCAGTTAAATGAAATTCAATAGAGGAGAACCGTTAAATTTTGCAGTATAGTAAAAATTTTAACAAATCTCATCACCATTATAATAATTATAAATAAATAGAAATCGTACAGGATATAAATAAAAATAATTACATTAAAAAAAAACCAATCACTACATATATAAATAGGGACTTCAATTAATTGCGCGCACGCACACACACACACACATACTGTACACACACACACACCACACACACACACACACACACATATATATATATATATATATAAAACTGCCATTTACAAGCAAAATTTATGCTTTACTGGCAAAATGAGGTTATTTCGAATCTTTTTAGATAGCGCAGAGCATAGAGATCATTTAGATTAACTAAAAAGACATAAATGGTGTAATGTTACGTGAAAATGTGTTTGTTGTTGACATTGGGTACGATATCAGATAACGTAAAAACTTATTATACATGCAGTTGAACATTTTATATATATATATATATATATATATATATTATATATATATATATATATATATTATGATACACACAGACCGTGCGTGGAATAAGGAACTCTTCTGGGAAAATTAAATCCATTAAGTCCGGATAAGTAATAGTAAATGACAAACACTATAGTTTTTTCTTTTTCATGATGTTAACCCAACGTGGGCAACGGTCACTCGCAAAGCCCCAAAATATAGCTTCCCTCACCAGCTATCTGCAAAGCAGATAGGATCCAGCTTTGGGACAGGATCTAGGGTTTACGGCAACACCTAGCCTACTATATTCAGAACCTCAATATAAGCAAAAGACTCGTTGCATTCACGTCGGATTCAATACAGCAAAGAAAAAGGGGTAACTATTGTATTTTTAACCAAAAACCAAAACCTGTTGCCTACTTTGGGCTAACATCACGAAAAAGAAAAACTAGTGTTGTCATTTACTATTACTTATTCGGACTATAGGCAATTTAATTTTCCCAGAAGAGTTCCTTGTTCCATGCACGGTCTTTGTGTATCATGAAAAAACCTCAGGGGACCATCCTGAGTTCAATCCCATATATACGGTATATATATATATATATATACACACAGGGTGGTGCAAAAGTCGTGCATCATAGAAATTTTCAGTGTTGACTATTCAGTGTTGAGTCGGTACAGAATTAAAATTTTGTACCGATTCATCGATTTGTTGTACCTGGTATTCCATACATTAAAACGAAGCTCACTCTCTCGTCTATTGTTAATTTCGCAGCAATCCCCTACCTAAAAGCAAAAAAAAATATAATCAACACTGAAAATTCCTATGATGCGCGACTTTTGCGCCACCCTATATATATATATATATATATATATATATAAGCAAACAACCACAGGGAAAAGGAAAAGGAAACACGAAGTCCGAGCGCTTTCGTGATATATTCACATCTTTGTTTCTCCTTGAAGATGTGAATATATCACGAAAGCGCTCGGACTTCGTGTTTCCTTTTCCTTTTCCCTGTGGTTGTTTGCTTATTAATAAGATCACGTGTTATTCTGTGATTTTAGTGCATATATATATATATATATATATATATATATATATAATTTATACACAATAGCGAACACCTTGGAAATGTATGAAAAATTCGTGTTTGTGCAGGAATAAAATGCGTGTTAATTGCAATTAGTGTGTAGAGAGAAAGTAATTTTGGAGAACATGGTTGGAATGGAATGGGTGAGGGATAGAGATAAAATATTTATATATGTCGCTGCGCTATGGAGGCCAGGTACCCCGGGGACTGTAGTGGTTAATTTGCCCATTATACGCAACGGTTATTTTCAATTAACGAGTCTCTTCCCCATGGTGGAAATGTGTACCATACTCAGTTTTTCTCTTTCACTAATGCCCCCTTTCAGTCTGTCTCACTGAATCGGTATAATTTCTCAGTTTACACTCACTTGATCACTGTACAGTTGAGATATCATTTACCCTTCTTCATTTTAAGTGCAATTTTGATCAGTAATTGCCTCTCAAAGTATGAATTCTTGCAGAGCTTCATTCAGAACATCGATGACTTTTATATTCCACATTCAAATTTCACGTTTGAAAACAAAAGTAAATTTAAAAAAACTGAGAGAAGGTAATTTAGATGATTTTGGGTTCAATATTTACTTATTATTTACTACAAAGAAAAAGTGTTTCACTTTCAGGTTTGATTCACAAATATACCAAGAAAATACGATTGGTGAGTTTTAAAACAGGACAAAACAATATTTCAAGATTTCCCAAAAAATTAATCGGTAAAAATGCCACAAATTTCTTTTGCATAAACTCAAAAAACAAAAAAAAAAAAACAATTGGCGTTCAAACGAGCTTAGTCAAAATTTCGAAGTTGCGCAATAAAACACTTAACTTATTCAAGCGAGGTATAGCAAAACTGCACACGGCAAATTCAGAAGTATATATGTAAGTATGTATGTATGTAGGAAAAGGAACGCGTCAACCCAAAGAGTTTTTACAAAATTTCCCTCACCCAATAAAATTGCTTGAGCTTATATATCCAAAAATCTTAGATGGAGTCAACCAAATCTGACTGCCTTACAGGTGGGGGTTTGCCCTCATATTAACCACTCCAGGGTTGCCAGATTTATTCTAACGAAAATTGCCAAATAGGCATAAAAAAATGGCCAAAAATGGCCAAATGTTTCTAACAAAAAAACGTATTCAGCTTTTATTGTACTTGAATTTCTGCACAATTTTATGATGGTGTAATTATAAGAAAACATTTAATATCACGAAATACTTTGATGTTTTTGAGATTTTTCATGCACAGAAATATTGTACAGCTTTGGCAATACATTTACTTTACATAAAACACAACATCCATTTTCACCATCTTCTGAACGTTTTAACCACAAGTATTTATTTTCCCAATCCTTATTATATTTCCTACCACCTTCATAATAATATTTCCACTTAGGCATTTTAAAAGGCGACACAAATTATGAAATATATAGGCACCAGCAAACAGCAACAAGACACCAACAACCGCGCAGAACTAACTGGACACGAGGTTGATCGTGCCACGAGAACCGAGGGCGAAAACGTAAAATAACGTATAATTACGTTTTCCAGCATAACCCACAAAAACTGATTCGCAAATTCATGTGTAATAAATTAATAAAAAATAATATAGGAGCATATAATATATCTTATACTTTATTCATATTTAATAAATAAATAAATAAAAATTAAGAAATAAATTATATATACTGTATATATATTAATGGATTTTGAAAATTAAACGCTGTCATATTTTTAAATAAATTATCACGTAAAATTATTATAGGGTATGGACGTTATTCTTTATCGTATAAAATAATAAATTGTTGCGCTTATACGTTAATTATCGTATATCGGGCCACCTTGTATAATGCATTCTGTTTTCATACCAACCTAGCGTTCATCTACAGTGGAGCCAAACCAGTGGGTCATAATGAACTTTACTCATTGTGATATGACCGACTGTGGGTCAGCACCTTTTTCAGAAATGGCCAAAATATGGCCAGATTTCCCAAAATGGCCAAATCTGTTTTTCTATGGCCAAAGTACTTCAAAAATGGCCAAATTTGTCTAATTTGGCCATGAAATGGCCAATCTGGCGACCCTGAACCACTCACCGTCCAAATGGACAGCTATATTTAAAGTGATTGGTTTTCCCTCGAAGAGAGTCGTTTCTTTGAGCCAGCAAAGATTCCGATAGAAGGTATACAGTAGTGTTAAAAAAAATATCTTTTATCAGAAAAGGAATTCTATAAAATTCTATGGAATTCTATACCGATTGAAGGTATAGTGTTACAAACATCTTTTATCAGATAAAGAATTCTATGGTTTGACAGAACATTTTAAGAAACAAAGTACTGAAAGGGTTAGAGATTGACTTGAAAAAATAATAAAGTAGCGATATCACGATAGAGTTTCGACGCTCCCCGTCAGTAGGTTACCATTTAGGTGTTATTGCGGCGGCCGATATGAAAAGATGAAACAGCTAAAAGCATTCAGAATTTTACGCCATTTTGATTGAGTTTTTATACTTTTAATATTTGTATTCATTTAGTTTAAATGGATTTCTTTATGTTCGACCTTTATGTTCGCCCCTCCTCTCGAGTTGGCCTGGTGAAGTAGTGAGTTGGTTTCTTGCACTCTCCACCTCACATGACATATATATATATATATATATATATATATATATACACATTTTAATTGCAAACAACACACAGTATAATTAATGTAAAGAACGACGCTTGTGTAGAAGAGCGTTCCGCACAAGATGAGGAGGGAGTTTGCAGTTAAAATGTATATATGTACGGCATGCGAAGGTGCCTCTCAGGGCATTGGTTTCTGCTCGTATGTAGGAGAATTACGACTTTTGATTGATCGAGGTCCATGGTGTAGTGGATAGCATATCTGACCGGCAATCGGATGATCCCGGCTTCGATTCCCGGGTGGTACCTCATTTTTCATTTGTTCGTTCTCCCTCCTCATCTTGTGCGGAACGCTCTTCTACACAAGCGTCGTTCTTTACACATATATATATATATATATATATATATATATATATATATATTAACCGACCTAGCACCCCAAACGAAATTTTAATTTATTTACTTGTAAAAAGTCTTTGGGAAGTAAAAATGTTTGAAATAAAAATTAAACGTCTTTTTCTTATAACGAGACCGAACATTTTGAAAGACCGGAAAATATTTGTATCGGAAAGGTAAATATTAGCTTCCCGATTAAAAAATATTGTTGTAATTCATAAATTAATCAAGTTTGTTTGGGTAGAGCGGCAAATTATATATATATATATATATATATATTATATATATATATATATATATATATATATATAATATATATATATTAAATGCAAAGCCCTAATATGTATGGATGAAGGAACTCTTCTGAGATAATTAAATTCACTGTAGTCTCAATAAGTAATGGTAAATGGCAAATATTAAAGCTTTTTATTTTTCATGATAGAAAACCAACGTGGGCAACGGGGCACTAGCAAAGAGGCCCCAAAATATAGCTTCCCTCACCAGCTTTCTCCTAAGCAGATATGACACAGCTTTGGGAAAGGGTCTAGAGTTTAAAGCTAACAAAGACAACTACATTCAGAATCTCAATATACGCAAGAAACTCGTTGCTTTTACATCGGATTGAATTCACATGAAAAAAAAGGGTAACTATTGTATTTTTAGCCAAAATCCAAAACTTAAACTTCAACTGGCAACTTTGACCGTCCATTTTCAAGGCACTTAACACATTTGTTTAATGTGATACAACCAGAATGGTCCCTTGAGATAACTTTTATGAAATACATGGGCTAATGTGCATAGGACAAGGAACCCTTCTGTGATAATCTGCTTAGCAGATAGCTGGTAAAGGAAGCTATATTTTGGGGCTTCTTTGCTAGTAACCCGTTGCCCGCTTTGGGCTTCCATCATGAAAAAGAATAAACGTCAGTATTTGCCATTTGCCATTACTTATTCGAACTATAGTGGATTTACTAATAATAAAATAAATAATAAAGTAACAAACTAATAAACTTAGGGGAGAGGGAGGGCCCCCTTAAGTTTATTAATTTATTACGAAAATTATATTGTTTTTTGAGCACTTTGTATAAAGTTACTGATATTTTGATTTTAAACTAATATTACCAGATAATAAAGAACTGTAAAATAAGTATAAAATAAATATAGTACAGGTAAATGCAAACAACTCACTAGATTATTCGTGCAGTCTGTCTTGCAACGATGATGGGGTTGGCATGTTGACAGTACTTAATTACAGTACTGTACATATACACATATTTACACTAATTTTTTATACGAAAGAAATACATATAGGCTATCAATCACCATCACCAAATGTTTCAAGAGGTCGGAATGAAGGAATGTCGGTTGTATTAGTACGGTGACAATGCGGTGGTCTGAAGTAGAGTCGCAATAAAGCAGCATCGGAATACCGTAAATTTACTATATATATATATATATATATATATATATATTACGAATCAACGCTCCAGACAGTCGTAAACACAGCTTAAGTGGAAGTGAGATGAAAAGTTACATATTCCTGCACAAAAGATCATTATATATATGATGATAGATAATGACAAAAATATTTCATAACTTATGAACTTTATTAGTTGTATAATATACATGTACGCATAAAAGTTCCTGTGTGTGTCTGTGTGTGTTAATTAATAATGTATCAATTGATTTGACAATTAAATGATGAAAACCAAGAAACCCCATGAAAGTCCTGACTTGAACGTACAAAAACCTACCTTTCTTTATTCTCAGTGTTCGAGATCCGTCGTAAGCGGAGAATACCCCATTGCAAGTGGCATCCCCGGACTGTGCCATCCAGTAATCCACATCGTCCTTGTTCTTATCTCTGCCGGCTTTCTCCCAGGCGAAACATCGGTATCGGTCCTCATCAGTTTGGGCTCGCCGGGAATCTACTTTGCCGACGAAATACCGGGTAGACCCTTCTTTCCAGTGGCCGATACATTCCACTTCCTCGACTGCACACATCCAGTTTTACACGAGTTATGAAAAGAAAGAAAGAATACGGCTGATGTTTACAGAAGATTTTAAGGGTGCCATAAAATTTAGTTACCGGAAAAGCATTTGAAATCATTCATATAAACTTCTCTTTAGATATTCATTCAAAAACAGCGACTTTAAAATGCGTAAATGAGATAAAATAGAATAAAATACACAAAGAAATAATATAAATTAATAAAACAGGGAAAGAACGAGAGGGAAAGAACGAGAGAGAAAGAAAGAGGAAAAAGAATGAGAAAAAGATAGATAAATAGGAGGATTAATAGGTAGACAGACTTATGGATAAGTATATAAATACATACATACATACATACGTAGCTAGGTAGAATGATGGGTGTATAGAGGGAGAGACACGCAGATAGGTAGATAGATAAATCTATAGTTGCGAGGTGCAAGGTTAAGGAAACTACAATTTAATTTATTTCTCTATTGACAGTCACAAATAATACATAAATTAGGTACAACATTAACAAAGGTTATGTACAAACGAAAGATATGCGAACGCTTCGATGTCCGCGTCGTAAATTTGAAGATGATTACAGCGGCGGATGAAGTGATTGCAGGATTGCAACAGTGATGAAGTTCTTGTGGAAGTAAGAATCAAAGGTGGAATGGAAGGATGTTGAGTGAGGCGAAAGTCGGACGAAGGAGGTTGAGCGAGGTTGAGAGTGGCAGTCGAGTAAGGCAGAGGGGAGCGGAATTTCATTGACAAAGGTCTGAGAACGATTTGAACGTGATGAGAGTAAACTGAAGTGACCTCGCGCTTTCAAAGCCGCTCTCTGGTACCATGGAAATTTCTCGCGGTTTCAGAGGAATCATCTAGAAGTCTGCATTTTCCATGCGCCAGTCCGCCCAATGTTTGGATTCCATCACCCTGTTTACTTTTTCTGGCCGTGAGAAAAGGGGTGAGAAAAGGAATTTCCGGAATGTCACTACAAGTAGTCCCTCTTCAGCGAGCAAGGCAAGGGAAATGAGTTGGTGGTGGCAGCGTTCCACCGAGTCATGAGATTACGTAATGAAATCCAGATGCCGAGGTTCTTTTGAGGTATCCAACTTCGAGTGGAGGGAATCCTTAAGAAGTCTGGGGTCAGCTTAGATCTATAAAAACTCTATTACCTCCAGGAAATGATGGAAGTGTTGACAAAGAGACGGGTGACAAAGAATTCATTGCTGAAGGTGCTGTAACTCGTCTTCTTCACTGACTGCTTTCTGTTGATACTGCTGGCTGGCTTGTTAGTGTCCGTAGGGTGTCACAACGTTGAAAACTTCCTTGTAAGGGATATATGGTTGCTGGTGGGGGTTGAAGGCGACCAAAGGAAATTCCGGAATGTCACAACAGATATATGGAAAGACAGACCTACAGACAGGTAGATAAATAAACATACAGATGGACACATATACACACAGATAGGTAAATAGATAGATATATAGAAAGACTGACACATAAACAGGTAGATATATAGATATATATAGATATATAGAAAGAGTGGGACACATTAGGCAGATAGATAGATAGATAGATATTGTATATATAAAGACTGACACATAAACAGGTTGAAAGATAGATAAATAGAAACACAGACACATAAACAGGTAAATAGATATTAAAAGAAAGACACGCAGATAGATAGATGGATAGAAACACAGACACACACAGAGAGGTAGATATATAAATATATATAGAAATACAGACAAACAGGTTGGGAGATAGATATAAAAAGGAAAATATTTCTACCAACTAAAAGGTATAAATATATAAAAGAGAAATTACTAATAGAGTAAATGGAAGGGGATTTGTTAAAATGTCTGCAAATATTTCTCTTCGTAAAACAAACGACGTGGACAAATGTTTTTCCATTAATTTAATGAGAACATACTAATAAAATAACGGAACAGAACTAGGTAATAGAAGGGTCTAAAAAAATATTAGTTTTAAATTTTTGGATAGCAATAATGGCGATATACGGATAGGGTGCAAAAGTTCCCCTAAAACGACAATAATATTTACTGCATAAAACTACATTCACTGCGTAAATTTATGTAACTGTTGCAGTGTAAATGATAGAATGACAGTGTCATTTAACGAAATAAGAAAAAAAACATGCATATTACAGTGTAATGTAATGTAACGCCAGGGTTCGTAACTTAAATGAGTAATACCGTTTTCCTATAAGCGAAGTGAAGGCTCTGAGGTCAGGGGTTCGAATCCCGATAATGCCGGTAATGATAATCGGGAATTAACGCAATGGGCGACATTAGCTGGCTTGAACGCGTTGCCAATTTATGGCTCTCCTCATTGACTACTAACATAATGTAATATATTGAGCACGCAGGTATCCGAAATTAGTATTATTTCGCATTTACAAAAATTAAAACCCAGCAAATAAAACTAAATTCCCTCTACAGCAGTGTCTCCGCAGCTGGGGGTCCGAGGACACCAAGGGGGCTGCGTTTGTTTCCAGGGGGTCCGCAGAAAAAATATCTGAAATACAAGCCGTTCTTACTGTAGTGAAAAATGCATAAATGCGCAATGACAAAAACGAAAAAGGAATAGTCGTCATATTCAGTAGGCCCCCTATATGCGTTTAACGATACATAGTTTCGTATTTAACAGAGATGAATCTCGCAGTTATAGGCGAAAGCTATAAGTAAGTTTTGCTTTCAATAGAACGGGGACAATACATGTGTATGAGAAGGGGTGGGGGCCACAATGTCATACCAAGTTACATTCTAATGGTGCCATCCCTCAAAAAGGTTGCTGATCTTTGTAGATCTCTGATTACTAAATTTTTCTTCAAACTTTCAGATCGATGTTAAATGACAAAAAATAAAAAAATAAAATAAATAAATAAATAAATAAATAAATAATAAACTAAAATCATAAGGATGAAACTGTGTTAGTAAATAATTTGCGTGATTTTCAGAGTACTCAACTATACGTTTCTTAATCTGTAGCGAAGAAAAAAGTTCGCCTAGAAATAAAAAAAATCTTAAAAAAGCATAAAATTTACTAATTTATATTGATTTGGTTTGTTTTTGGAATTTGTTTACTGTTACCAGAAAAAAATAAAATACCCAAAGAAATATGGAATGTTGCAAATTAGTAATTTTTCATGCTTTTAAGAAATTCTTTTTCTAGGCGAACTTTTTTCCAGAAACTGTACGTGATTATAGTGTATGTACGGTAAAGAATGTGCAATCTCGTGTTGAGTGTTTACGTTGTAACGTATACGTACGTACTACGTACGAGAAGTAGGCCCTGACTTTTGTGAGCGTGATGGACAACAAGAAAAGAATGGCAATTACGATTCTGTGGCGTTTCGTGACAAGCACGAAATTTACAGGCGTATCTTGCTCCTGAAAAATTCCTGCATTTATTTCTACTCTACATTACATGAAATATAATATATGTATACATAGTGAAATACTAAAGAAAATGTAAGTAGGAAGTTGGCAAAACTAAGGGCGAGAAGATATCATCAGAACTTTCTTTTTTGCTAAAATTTCATTGGAGCGAAAATGGTAAAACAGATAAATTGAATAAAAAAGGAAGAAGAAGGGAAAAGAAATAAAAAAGAGGAGGAATAAAAGTGGAAAAAACAGGAAAATAAACTAAAAGTAGTTTAATTTAAGGCCATATCACACGGCCGTTTGTTGACGTTTTTTGAACGTTGAATTGTATCTCGCTTAAAACCGATTGTGGCCGTTTACGCATTAATCGGCAATAATCGGGTTTTGGAAATGTATCGAATGTATTAATCGCTATTCAGCGACAACGTTTTGAAATTTTTCAAACCCCGATTTTTGCCGATTAAATATGTAAACGTCTCTCATCGGTTTTGATCGGGATACGAATCAACGGTAAAAAACGTCAACAAACGGCCGTGTGAAACGCACTCAAAGTAAAACCTAAATTCAGAATTTAGAATTTTCTTTGGAGGGTGCATTCTAGAAGTTTTTCCTTCTTTTCGGTATAAAAACTTCTTGTCAGATGATATAATACCTTATTTTAATGATACGTAACTTCTTTATATAGAAGAAATGGTCTCCGAAACTTCTTTTTGGAGTGATTTGAGACAAAAGAAGATAATACTTCTTTGTATAGAAGGTTGCGAGAAATCTTTGGTTTCTGTTCGGACTTTACCACCACGAACTTCGTCATTTGATGACATCAAATTCGAGACACTCAATAATCAAACCAAAAGCATAAAAATAATTAAGACCCCCCCTCCCCCCGGTTCTTTTATAGTATGACTTCTTATTCACTTTCAGCCCCCACTCTTCTTAAAAAAAAGGAGGGTGGAGAAAGGGGGGGGACAAGAACCCTTCTTAACCCTTCCTATACCCTTATTAAAGGGGAGGCAAAATGTAATGTAAAAGAAATGATTTATGTTTTTCAGGATGTTAAAATGGCTCCTTTTAAAACTTGGCCCAACTTGGCACTCCTCCCAACGACAGGGCCTAAATATTACTGCGTGTATATCATTCGCTTTATTAAATTTTGGTTTAATAAAACGTTACGTTAAGATAGGGTTGAAATATGTTTCACAAAGATATAAATTTCATTTTGGAAAATTTTATACCCATTTTTTATGTATATGTGAAGACTTCTTGTATATATATATATATATAACAGTTAGGAGGGCCAGAAATTGTTACAGAACTCAGGCCAACTAATATGGTCCATTACTCTAACTCCTGTATTATTAGTATCAGCTTCATCGGGATTCGAAACCCAGACCATAGTGTCTTTACTTCATTTATAGAGAAACTGTGTTACCACTGAGCTACGGACGTTGGCGCGATATTCCGTAAAAAATAGAAAACTAGTCTAATTTTGAGATTTACTTTACAAAAACTAACCTTTCGTGGTCATAATAAAGCCGCAAAGTTAGTTATTTAATATATTCTACATTACTTTATAATAATTGTACAATAATTGTACGATAATTGTACAATAATTGTACGATAATTGTACAATATTGTACAGTAATTGTACAATAATTATACAATTCATGAATAGCATTGAAAAATATTTTGTCCCCGAATTTTTATTCAAGATAATTCTGTTTTGTACGAAAATTTAACTCACTTTGCTAAAAATTACTTCTTAACTTGAGTAAATTTGAGAAGCCGATTTATTTTTAATTTTAAAAATATATTATTTTAAAAATTTTACACTCCATTGAAGATGGTAATTGGATTCTCGAAACGTGTGGAGGGGTTCAAAAGCTAAAAAAAAAATAGGTTCAAAATATTTACTCTTTAAGACTTTTGGTTATTGAAATAGCGAAGTACAATAATCGCTTTATCTATCGTACTAAATTCCATTTTAAAGTTACTATTAAAAATTTTGTACTAAAATTTACTCTATTTTCAGAAAGCAAATTAAAATTTTAAAATTATTATTATTATTATTATTAGTATTATTATTAGTATTATTATTATTATATAAAATCAAGGAAAACAACCAACAAGCAGAACAATCTTTATTCAGAAAGAATACATTCTATAAGGTTATATATGGCATCCATACAGGGTTACGGGATGTTGGTATTAATGTTTAATTTTGTATTTTAGTCAACAAGTCGTCTAATGAAGCTCATACAGTAAAATTAGTAGTGAAAATACTAATTTTCTTTTGGTATTGCTTCATTATTATATTTATATATACCAGGTGTCCCCAAAAAATGTTCCTATTTCTAGATAAATGTTCTAAGCTACAAAAAATGGATCTATACACAAAGCAAACGCAATAGGTACGTAAAACATAGGAGTTTATTAACCTTAATTAAATAACATGTTCAGTGTAGCCATTTTTTTCTAATACAATACTCAGCCTTACACAAATGCTTGACATAATATTTGTTTAGCTGGAATGTTGTTAATTACTTCATAGACTTTGGTCTTTAGGTCTTCAAGTGTCTTAGGTTTGGTAGAATAAATTCTCTCTTCTATGTAACCCTACAAAAAAAGCGTCAGGGGATGTGAGGTCAGGTGAGTATGGAGGCCATTCAACTGGCTCATGAAGGGAGGTTAGTCGCCCGGAAAAAATGCTTCCTCTAAAAGTTGCGATTTTCACAAGCAGTGTGAGGAGGTGCTCCATCCTGTTGAAACCACTGTGAATGTGGGTAATGCATTTATTTCTTTTGTGGGACACACTAATTAGTTGTGGTAAGTAGGAATGTTTAGCATCTGACGATATGAATTTTGCGTTATCGTTACTGCTTTTCCAGTTTCATTCTCAAAGAAGTAGGGACCTACTACACCATACGACCCAAATGCTGAGTTTAGCAACAGTACGTGGAAACTCTATTGGAGCACCAGCATGACTTTCTCAGTAACGAAAGATGTACATAGATGGACGTGTTTCAAAAACTCAAGATCTTTTTCTAGCTTTGCTAACATCCATGTTGCGAATTCCATCTCTCTTTTCTTTTTTTCTTTTTTTTGAACCTAGTCAGCGAAACTTGTGAATGAATTTTGTAGGGAAAAAGGTTTAATTTGGTACAAAATATACGATGCACAGACGTTTGTGAAATACCTACTTCTGCGGACTGCGCGCAATAATTTCATGAACCATATTTACGTGTTGCACAGTTTTTGTGGATCGTCGCCTACCATTGTTACCCTTATATTGACTGCTTACATTTCCTTTCATTTGAAATTTTCTAACATTTCGTGATAATGTCTTTCTATCGGGTGGATCTCTGAATCTATATTCCCTACAAAAGTTCCTCTGCATCCGCGTCACAGAATTTGTTACATGAAACCACTCGACGATCTTGGTTTTCTGTTCCAGCTGCAAACGCGACATTACTGTACTGTTTGAAGGTTCAGCCATATTGTTTCGTGAAAACTAGGTCCTTAAGGAGGCTTAGTCAAGACCTAGCTTTTCTTAAGGAATATGTGTAGCCTAGTAAGGCTTTCTAGGACCTTCCTAGGCTATAGTCTATTTATAGCAGTATCGTTTTTTCGTAATTTTGTAAAAATTGGAAAAGTTGTTGTTTTAAGTATGAAATTGTGAAAGAACGGTTTTAATATACGATATTTATTAGTTATTAAGTAACGAAAGGTTAGAAATGTATTGGCATATGCGAAATAAAAACCCCAATATATGATAATAAAAACCCACTCTAATAGACAGAATTTATTTCCACAACAGTTTCGATGCCCAATGGCATCCTCTTCGGGTGGATACAGAAAAATATTCGTTTTTCTGTATCCACCCGAAGAGGATGCCAGTGAGTATCGAAACTGTTGTGGAAATAAACTCTGTCTATTAGAGTGGGTTTTTATTATCATATTTTGACCTTCACGTAGAAAAAAGTGAAGTTTTTTTGCATTAAACCCCAATAAGCTACCGTTCTGAAGAGGAAACCCCCAATAATAAAAATATACATCATTATAAAATAACAGGAAAATAAAATAGGGACATTTTTTGGGGGGACCTCTCTCTCTCTCTCTCTCTCTCTCCTCTCTCTCTCTCTCTCTCTCTCTCTCTCTCTACATATATATAAATATATATACACACAAACGAGTCAGTATGAAGGCTTTATAATTATTTTTCATTATGAGACAGACCTATAACGTAAGAAAAAAATATATAGTCTAAAATTGTTATTCTCGCAGGAAATTTAACATCAAAAGTACAAAAAAAAAAGTTGGAAAATTAAACCACTTTCAGCAATTTTATACTATTATGAACATAGAGTAAACTTCTGAAGTTAAGCGCTTTTTTGCTGGCTCTGTCGAGAGACTTTATATACTAAAGCGTTTTCTCCCCCTCCATCCCAATATGAAGTTTTTAAAGTAATAAAGTATGAACTTTTTACTATAAGTATGAAGTAAAAGTTCTGTAAAATGAATTTCATATTTAATATGAGGTGGCTTCTCCTGCTTTTAAAAATAAATGTCTTTTAACAAATATAAAAAATTAAAAATATTCTCTCTCTCTCTCTCGCTCTCTCTCTCTCTCTCTGTGTGTGTGTGTGTGTATATATATGTATGTGTATGTATGTGTGTGTGTGTATATGTATATGTATGTATGTGTGTGTATATAATCCCAATTCCCTGCGTTTCCTTCTCTACTGTATATCAAAGAAATAGTTTATTTTTTAAGTATGCGATTATAAATTCAACCAGTTTAGCTTCAAGTTTGAAAATGTAATTATTTTTAAGGCGATGCAGCCCAGTGGGAGTATTGGAGTCGCTTCATTCTTTATTGTTGTGTAGATAAGCGAAAGAGAGGAGATGAAATTGGAGAAAAGAGAAGGATAAGTATGAGGGTTAACCAAACGTGAGACAAGCGGTGGAGAAAAGAAAAAAAGATGCCCGGGCTCAGCCGTATACGGGCGTGTTCAAACATTTATTTTTACATTTTGAGAGCAAGCTCTCGTTGTACTTGCTGTGATCGAAACCCTAGGGTTTTCTGTTTTCAAGGAGCCCGCTAACCCCGTAAAAATAGAAGGACCCATTTGGTCGACGGAATAGTGTATCGTCATTCTAATATACTAACTTCACCTAACTAACTAAACCTAATCTAACTAAACTTAACTTACTTATGCTAATCTAACCTACAATAACTTGTCGATTAAATGTCACGTTGAGAGAATGTCAGACTGAAAATAATGAACTAGCATAGGATAAATTTAGAATTCTCGATTAAATGTCAACGAAGAAACCCACTTCTCAAATCTTTTAAGGAGGACAGCAGAAATGAAGAATATACTTCAGTCCCTCGTCCCCTTTCAACAAAACGGACATTTTAAAACTTTTGTTAAAAAATATATGTTGTATGAAATGAAATCCAAATATTAAAGTACTCCCTGGAGTATAATTAAAACATGCCCCTCTTCCTCAGTGTCTCGTTCACTGATAATTTTAATTTGCATTTTATTAATCTATACAAGTATTTGAGGGTTTAATTCAATATTTAATTAAATTTACCTTCCAAACTTCACTTTTAATAACTTTCTAAAGACTTAATATTATTTAGTACAACTGTTGGGATTGCAAAAAATGGGGGATTGATTAATAATGTATAATATAGTAAAATTGTGGGATCACCTGAAGATCAGGGCTTCCAGCCTTCGTTAGTTAGCCTTATAAGGCTAACTAACGAAAATATCACGACTTAACCTAACCAATCGTTAGGTCAACTGTACGCCCTTGACGATTGGTTAGGTTAGGTCGTGATATTTTCGTTAGTTAGCCTTATAAGGCTAACTAAAGAAGGCTGGGGGCTCTGATCTTCAGGTGATCCAAATTTTAAGATAAATGAATAACAAGACAAAATAGGTCATTATTGTATGACACATGTAAAATAGCTTCGTACCAGGTCGATTTTGTAACAAAAACAGCGTCAAATCAGAACTAAACTGCGCATGCGTTGTTGCTTATCAAGCCACGTGAGCTTTTCCATCAATGAAGTGTGAAGAAACTGATCAGGCGCTATAACACCTATAGTTTCACCCAATTCCGCACTACTTGGAAAGAGTGGCGCTAAACAAAAATAATCATGATAATTAATTAACATACAGTGCAGTAATTTTAGCTTTTCAATGACTATATTATAATATTAGATTGATTTAATCATAGAAATAATATAAAACAGTTATTATATTTAAAACCTTGTAAAATAATGTATTTAAAGTGTCTTTATAAGCTTTAGGAACGTATGGAAGAATAACAGAAGGTTGATCTTCCTCAACGCAAAATGAAAATTGGATTCTGAATGAGCAAAAACAGCGCAGTGCAGATCGAAAGTCAGTGGAGTCGAGTCAGTGAGAGAGTCAGCACCAGCCAAGCAGAGGGAGGAGATAGTGACAGCGAGTCAGACGAGAATATCTTATTTGGGCTCCCTTGTTATTTTTGTTTAGTTCAATATTTCCTCCCAGCCCGTGGGAAATTGATCTTGCTTTTAAGATGAACTTAGGCTAGCAAAGTAAATTTAATTCCTCCCTAGCCCCCTAGATGTCGCAAACGGATTTCTTTTCGACCCTAGGTCTATTCTTGTCCCATTTTAAGCTATCCTCCCATTACCTTAGTCTTATTTAATTTTCGATCAAGGCCTATTCCCCTTTATTATTAATAATTCCATAACATTGCCCCCGACAAACGGGGCAATGAGTGATAAACAACATTTGGGAGTCACTGGGGGAAGGGACGTCATTCCGGGAGAAACATCACACTCAACATTGATGGCATGCTGGTGGGATTTATAAAATTCGGGGTCACCGGTGAAAAGGACGTCACCCCGGGAGAAACTCTGCACTCAACACAACTAGAAATTGCAAATAATTTGCTTTGACAATATTTTTTAACTGTTATGATAAGTTACAGTGATGTTCAAACTTTTAACAATATATATATATATATATATATATATAGTGATGCACCGGAGCTCCGGCTCCGGCCGAGCAGGAGTTCCGGCCATTTTAGAAAACCTCCTGCTCCGACCGGAGATCTCACTAAACTCCGGCCTTTGGCCGGAGGTGCCAAATACACCAAACTCAATTCTGACAACTTTTAGTTTTAATTCTATAAAATTATAAAACCTCATTTCTGCACCTATCCGAAGATTTCAATTCTCAGATGACTGTAATAATAATTTATTTTATGAGTGATCAGTGATTGTATTAATATTTCAGTTCTCACTGATTGTAATAATAATTTATTTTATGAGTGATCGTTGATTGTATTAATAATTGATTTGATATAGGCTACTTTACTCAGCATTCAGCAAGACATCATAAGTTTCATAACCTGAGGATATTCTGTTCAATGGGAATTTTTAGAGAAATTAGCACACACAAAGCATAGAAAGTCGACTTTTATAAAGTTTAAGTTATTAAAGACTTAATAATTTAAAATAGCGGGACTATAATATAGAAACCCTAAATAGACCACACACACACACACACACACACACACACACATATAAATACTGAAATGAATCAATTGGCCGGAACCCCGGCCGGAGGAAAAAACACTAAGCCGGAGGTTCCGGCCCTCCGGCCTCCGGCCAAAATCTGCCTCCGGTGCATCACTATATGTATATATACACACACACACATATATATATATATATATATATATATATATATATATATTACCAATACCCTAGGCTAGCGCAAACGTCAGGAGTTAAGTGGTTATCATTACATAAATTATAAATTTTTTAACTAAAAAAGTAACTTTTATTTAAAAACAGTGGCAGCCATAAAATATAAAAGATCCATTCTTTCTGGCTCCTTTGACTTCTGATTTTTTGTGCCACCTGTATTATATATATATATATATTTACGATATATTAGGGTGGTCCATAAAATCGAACTTTCGATTTTTCCAGCTCCCACCCGCCTAATCTGTGTCACTATAGCAGAAAATAAATTGTGAAAAATTTCACTCACACATCGGTGCATAAATAATTAGTGGTTGCTCGTGGGGTTATATGTTCTTCTCTGAGTCACTCATTACTATGATCTATTACAGGTGCTAATTAATACAGTTTTCTGCTCTTTCACAGGTTGGAGTGTTAAATATAGATTGTAATAGATATTGGTATACCATACATTGGTTTATATTGGTTACATTTACTTACAGTGACGGTAATGTCAAAAACACGTGGTTTTTACTTGTTGGACAAACCGGACCAAAAGATTTTAGGCAGTAAACTGCTTTCAAATGGCCAGGTCCTAGGTGTTTTTTTTGCACCATCATGTTATGAATAAGAAAGACATCAAACAGAGCACCGAAGAAGTGCTGGAGGAAGTTTTCTCATTTTGTAAAAAGAGCCCGCATACCAACACGTCAGAAGGACCACTGTTTGGAGACGCTTTTGGTCTTGTTCAAAGAGTGGCAGGCTTTGAAAAAGAACAAAAGAAGGCGAAATCCAAAACAAGTCCAAAACGAGACATCTTTCAAAAGCAAGCTGAATAATTTGTTCGACATTGCATATGGAAACGCTCTCCAGATGATCCAGTCTCAAGAAGATCGCGACTTCCTTCTCGCTCAAAGAGAGCCCGGTCGGCGTGGCACAATGGGCTCCGTCGACAAAAAATTGGCGGAGAAGGAGCAGAAAGTTGCAAAGCGAAAAGCAGAGGAAGACGTCCGAAAGAGGAAAGCAGTTGAAGAGCAAGCCTCGACATCCCAAACAGTTGAACTTGCTTCTTCAAGCTCTGCCGATGAGAAGTTTCTTGAGGGAACCACCGGAGGTTGGCCTTCTCCCCCCTAAAAAAAAAACACGCTAGACCAAGAATATTTTCAACTCAGAATTATCTTCAGCCTTAGACAGGACGGGGGTGAGTGACCGGATGGCGCTTTACATTGTATCGGAAACAGCTCGCAGCCTTAGCCAAAACCTCGAGGAACTGACTCTCAGCCGATCCTCTGTGAAGCGTAACCGAGAGCATCATCGCAGGCAGTAGGCTGAATCGGTCCAAAAAGGATTCCATTCCGGACCAGTGGTGGTACACTCTTGGGAGTGCCAAAATAGCTTCGGGAAGTGGGCAACAGCAGGCACAAGCGTGTTTGATCTCTTGCAACTTTGGGGACTAAGTGAAAGAGTGGTGGGGATGTGTTTCGACACTGCCACAGAAAGTTCCGCAGAAGTTGCAGAAAGAGCTGCTCTACTTTGCATGCAGGCATCATATCATGGAGCTAGTTGTCGCCGCCGCGTTCACGGCGTGTCATAACGCAATTTCAGGTCCTAAAGTTCTGTTATTCAAGAGATTCCAGCAACAGTGGAACTACATCGACAAAAGCAAGTTCCAAACAGGTGTCGACGACCTCACTGTTGGTCCATCCCTATTATCAGTCAGAAAGAACTTCTGAAGTTCGCCAAAGACCAAATCCAGCGCAAACGTACCGAGACGATTACAAGAAATTTTTGGAACTCGCCATTGTCTTCCTTGGTGAAAATCTTGAATCGCCGATTCGATTCAAGCGCCCAGGTGCGATGCATCACGCTCGCTGGATGTGCAAGGTCCTGTATTCTATCAAGATGTGGATGTTCCGGGAGCAATTGCAACATCTCACACCGAAAGAGAAAACATGCTTGCAAGACATGAGCATCTTCGCTGTGACAGTCTACCTGAAGGCATGGTTCACTGCTACGATGGCCGCTTCCGCTCCAGCGCAGGACCTTTGCCTCTTGGAATCATTGAGGTCGTATCCACAGTAGAAGATCTCCAAAGCACCCAGTCAGAAGCTGGCAGGACAGCTTTGGTACCTCTCCGAGGAAATGATTCCATTGGCCTTCTGCGATGCCGATGTTTCATCTGCAACGAAACGTCGGATGGTCGCAGCCCTATACAAGAAAGAGAGTGGAGAGCAGATTCCAAAGCGTGTCAATCCGCCTCTCAGTTCGTCTTTGGAGAGTCGATGAGGTTCTTCGAACGACTGCAGTCGTCTGCACGTTTCTTGAACAAAGATCGGGATGAATGGGAAAAAATGGAGGAGTTTCAGGCGGCGCTTAGGGTTGTGGAAAACCTCAGGATGGTGAATGACCACGCCGAGCGAGCTGTGGCTCTCGTCCAACAGCACAACGGCTGCCACACCAAAGACGAGGGGCAGCTGCAGTATCTGCTGCGAGTAGTGTCGGAGCATCGCCGGAAGTTTCCGGATACCAGAAAAAGCTCTTTGACTGAGCGACAATGAGTGGTTGCCAGCCATGACACCCCCGTCGTAGAACGGATAGTGCTCATCCATCAGCTCGTGGATGGGGGAGAGGACCTAGAGGCGGTGGAGCTGTAGTGCATACCATATAATACCTATTACAATGATAGAAGGATAAGTTTTGAAACTCTTGAGCGACTCCTAAATATGAACTGATTGAAACGAAAGTTTACCTGCAACATTTTCTCACAGAACCTCACAACTTCAGTGCGTGTATTTGAAACTGTACGTATTCGACCCAGTAGGCTTTAAAGGGCTAAAAAAAAAATATATATATATACATATATACAGGGTGGGCCGTAAGTTTCCATACATAGGAAAAATAAACATTTTTTTATGGACAACCATTTTTATTTATATAATATGCTCTACATGGTTGCCATTGTTTTGAAAACACATTTCAATACGTGTTCCCCACTGTTGATGAACACGCATTAGCACAGTTGACGTTATGCTTGTAATGGCGTTGGTGATACGTTCCTTTAGATGATTTATGTCTCGTATCTTTTCCTGATACACCATGGCCTTCAAGTGCCCCCAAAGATAGAAATCAAGGGGGGTGAGATCTGGGGATCTGGGAGGCCACTCCACAGGACCACGCCGACCAATCCAAGCATCCGGAAACTGCTGCTGATCCAAATACCGACGCACGTGAAGACCATAATGAGGTGGAGCTCCATCTTGCTGGAAGTAAACTGGGAAGTTACCTTCCTCGTTTAGCAGGGATGGGAAAATCTCTTCTTGCAACATGTTAAGATACCTTTCGGCATTAAGATTTACACTGACAAAAATTGGTCCAATAATTCTGTCACCCCATATCCCGGCCCACACCATCACTTTACCGGTACCTTGCATCTTCGTCGGACTCAGCCAGTTAGGGTTAGCATTACTCCAGTAACGTATGTTTTGCCGATTAACCTCTCCATTGACGTAAAAATTTGCTTCATCAGTAAACAAGATCTTAGTTGAAAAGTTTGCATCCTCGTTCACTTTGGTTAATGCCCATTCACAGAATTCCATCCGTCTATCCGGGTCGTCTTCACTCAAATGCTGTGCCATATGCAATTTGTATGGATGCCATTTGTTTGCTTTCAAAATGCGCCTGATACTCGATCTGCTGACACCACTTTCTGCAGACAACCGTCGTGTACTTTTTCTGGGACTCCGTGTAAGCGCTGTAAGTATCGTAGCTGTTGTGTCTTCATCGGTGGCTGTACGTCTTGGACCACTTCGCGGTTGATCTGCAACATTTCCAGTTTTCTGAAACTTGTTAATAAGTTTTGCCACAGTGTCGTGTGTGATGTTCGTTCCATGTTGTCTGTTAAAGTTCATTGCAACCATGCGACTGCTTCCCGACCCAGCCATCAGTATCATTTCAATTCGTTGCTCTTTCGTCAAACGCATATTCTTAGGGTATCTGAAACATAAAAACAAACGTTTAATTTTTCCTATGTATGGAAACTTACGGCCACCCTGTATATATATATATATATATATATAGCGAAGATTATACAATAATTATAGGAGATCTTAATTTACTCTGCAGGGCGTGGGAGTGGTCATTTCTAATTTAATTCTGATTGTCTATTGTATGGAAGTTTGCTCGAAGGTTCATTTTTTCAAATAGTAAAGGATCCCACAAAAGATCCCAATATTCTAGATATACTTTTAAGTACAAACCTAGACTTAATTGATAATATCTCTGTAAGAGACTATTTCTCCACCAGTGATCATAGGCAAATAACATTTGAAATTAAAGTTAATGTTTATAATACGAAGAGTTTGGAATACGTTTTGGACTTTAAAAGAGCTAAATTTTGCGACATGAAATTGCAGCTTTCGACTCATAACTGGGATGAAACTTTAATGCGAGATGGTATTAAGGGCACGTGGAGAATTCTTTTTATAACTTTTAGAATCGAATAATATTCCATTACATAAAACGTCTGTTAAACGTAAATGGTGGAATGCTGACATTAAAGATAGCTTAACGTTAAAAAGGAACGCGTATTTTAACCCTATATGGACAACTGTTACAAATTTCTAACCTTTCATATACACGCATTTATAACTTAACCCTACAGAAAATTATGTCCATAGAGGGTTAAATTTAAAGAAAAATAATTTGCCAGATGAAAATGCTCAGAAGCTATTGAGAAAGCGAAGCAAAAAATTTATTAGAAAAAGCAAGTGGAACTATGAGTTATATGTAGTGAACCAAATTAAATCGAACCCGAAGAAATTCTATAATTATGTTAGGAATAAAAAAGTAGCTTCGCAGACTATTATTGGTCCACTCATAGGCGAAAACAACGAAAAAATTTACGATGACTTACAAATGACGGAAGTTTTAAATAAATTTTTCTCTTCCATGTTTACTAACGAAAATATAAACATCATCCCTATTCCCGTAATCATGCTCAGTGATGATCATTTAAAGCTTCGCGATTTCACCATTAGTAAAACTGAAGTTCTCTCGGGCATAGGTAAAATTAATCCTAATAAAGCTCCAGGTCCAAATAAGTTCTGCTCTACCCTAGAGTACTTGAAGAAGTGAACTGCGCGATAATCTTGCCTCTTAGATGTATATTTAATAAACTGCTACAATCTGCAAAAGTTCCGTTCGATTGAAAACTTGCAAACATTACCCACAATATTTAAAAAGGCAATAAATCGCTTCCCGGAAATTATCGTTCCATTAGTCTGACTTCAGTAGTTGATAAACTTATGGAGACGATCGTTCGGGACAAAATAGTTAATTACTTAGAAATTAATAATTTAATTAAAGATTCTGAGCACGGCTTTCGACGTAATCGCTCATTTCTTACTAATTTGCAAACTTTTTTTTTTTTAATGATATCATAAATATTGTATTAATGACGAGAGTAAAACAGTAGGTGTTATATATTTCGATTTTCAAAATACCTTTGATAAAGTGCTGCGTAGGAGATTACTAGCTAAACGTCATTCTCACGTAATTGATGGTAACGTTTACAAGTAAACTGATAATTATAATTGGCTAAGCGGACGTCGTGAACAAAGAGTGATCATTAATAGCAAAGCTGGAGAAGTGCAACTAGCGGCGTGCCTCAGGGATCAGTTTTGGGGCTAGTTCTTTTTATTATTAAGAGTATAATTTCAAAATTGCGGATGATACCAAACTTGGCAGACGGGCAAATTCAGCGGCGAAACGTTTGAAGATTGAAGAAGATATAAGTAAGTTCCTTGAGTGGGCAGAGAATTGACAAGTGACCTCTAATATATATGGCTAAATGTAAAACGTTGCATATCAGTAGAAACAGTGTTAAAGAAAAGTAGTTTATACGCGACAAAAAACTAACGAGGTTATGGAAGAGAAAGCTTTAGGTATTATTGTTACTGATACTCTTAAACCGAGTAAGCAATGTATCGAAGCGGTTAGAAAAGCAAATAGAATCTTAGAATTTATTGATAATTCATTTGAGTATATGTCCTAGAAAACAATGTTGATATTATATAATTCCTTAGTACGCCCCCACCTGGAATACTGCGTTCAGTTCTAGTCCTCATATTTGCGTCAAAACAGAGAATTGCGAGAGAAGAGCAAAGGGGCACGAAGATGATTTCCAGGTTCAGAAACAAATCTTACACTGTCGTTTGGAAACATCAAATATATTCTCACTCGTATCAAGACGTATTCGAGGAAATTTAATCGATATGTTTAAAATTATTAAAGCTTTCGATAACGTCAACATCGCTAAAAATATTTCACTTTCACAAATGAAAATATAACTTGTGGTAATGTCTCAAATTTGTGGTAAACATTTTAATTCTAACGAGAATAAGTATTTTTACTTTAATTGTATAGTTAATTTGTGGAAGAGATTGTCAGCCAACGTAGTTCAAAGTAATTCGATCGAGTCCTTTGAAAAGAGATTAGATGCTTATCTTACCTTAAACCCACAGTTAGGCGTATCTGTAGCGCATAATCAGTAGGCCTACTGTAGAATTTTCATTCGCTTTAAAATTAATTCTCACTTATCTTTAAATTTGCTTTCTTTCCCTTAAAGTAAAATCTCTGCTCAAACAGAGCCTCGTAAGAACCAACCGGTTTGTTAGTCCTTTATATTTCTTTGTATATATATATATATATATTTATATATATATTATATATATATTATATATTATATATTATATATATATATATATAATATATATATTATATATATATATATATATATATGGAGTTGCTTGAAAGTCTTTGTTTTAAAATTTAAGATTTAATATTATATCTGAGACCGAATAAAGAAGCTCAATTATCAAAGTTCTTTTAGGTTACAAGCTGGACGATTCTAGACTAACCATTGGAGGCCGTGGTATATGCTAGGCTAAACTATAGACCAAAATGGCGACAACTGAAAAAGTATAAATTGTGCTCTGTGGTTAACCGAATTTATATCTTTTACCAAAGCAAGACGAAAGTTCAGAAGAAAGATCCAACTCGTAAAAACTCGGTTACAAATTAGATGAAACACTTCAAAGCGACTGGGTGGGTGTATGATAAGAAACGTTCCAGTAGATCAATAATGTGTGAAAAAGCTGTAAAAACTGCTCGAGACGCATTTGAAGAACCAAGAAAATCGCTTATCCGTGCTTCAAAGGAGAAGAAAATTACAATATCATCAGTGTATCACATTTTTTTAATTAATGTGAAGTCGTGAAAACATGTTAACAAATTTCAAGTTATTCAAAACTTAATAGAAGAAGATACTGTCATTAGACTAGATTTCTGGGAACAATTTCCAACGAAAATTAGAAAAGACCCTACTTCTTTAGAGCAGTTAACATTTTCAGATGAAGGCTACATTTCATCTCAATGGCAGCTAACCACCACAATTGTCTCATTTATGGAAGTGAAAAATCAAATTTAGCCTTGGTATCATCAGAGAGACTCTTCTAAGTGTGTGGTGCACCTTATGAAACTCTCAGGCTACTTGTTTTTACGCTTTTGTAACCATAAATGCAACCAATGTTTTTGCAACCATAAATGGAGAGCTATACTTTGGATTGTTACAGAATTTCTTTCTCCGTAAATTCACGGCCATATGGACCAAACAATTTTCCATCATGACGGAGCTACCTACCACTATACTACAATATTAGAGAAGTTTTCAACCAAATTTTCTCAAGAAAATGGATTTGGAGAGGAGGAAAAATTCCGTGGACACCATACTCACCTGACCTAACCTAATTAGACTTTTTATAGGCTCATGTAAAGAGCTTCGTTTAAACTACAAAGACCCACTATTTGGCAAAACTGAACCCCTGGATCGAAACCACAGTCTAGCAAATTAGACAATCACACGGTAATTCTGTTATGATTTTAAGTCTAAGTAAAAAATAAATACTGATTATACAAAATAATTTAAGTGTGAATGTTTAGAATAGACTTCTAATTTTATTTTAGACTATGGCAGTACGATAGGCTTTTAAATTTATTTATTCTATGGCAGCCGTGAAGAAATTGCAACAGAACTAAAACTCCACCCAACCAAAATGGCGACTGTAAAGGAGAAGCCACAATACATGTTGGTTAGTATGAATCTGTATTAACAGTTCAGAGGAAATTTAGAAAAGATTATGGAGAGGATCCACCATCGAAAATGTCACTATACAAGTGGGTAGCAAAGTTTAAGAAAACTGGTCAGTTCATGATTTCTCAAGATCGGTAAATGTTTTCAGTAAGTTTCCAGAAATTTGTACGTTGTGCTTCCTCTGAACTGGGAATGGCAAGGTCGACTTGTCTGTAATGTTTGCGAGTTAAACTTCACTTGTACCCTTACGAAATTACCTTAGTTTAAGCATTTTGGAAGACGATCATGGCAAAACCAAAGGCTTTCTGTTTCATCAATTCCCCGCCTCTTACTGACTATCTTCAGTCCCTCTTTCTTCGCGGCAATGTTGCCTCGCTCTCTCTTTACTATCGCTATTATAACGGACACTGCTCTTTCGAACTCTCTGAGTGCATGCCTTCTTCTTTAAGGAAGACATGCAATACCAGACTTTCGACATATTTTAATCCCTTTTCTGTTCATCAACTATCTAACGCAAGGTTTTAATCGGTATTCTCACTCTTTCACCTACTAAACTGGTAATTCTGGAACAACCTTCCTCCGTCCATCTTTCCCCCTGTCTATGACGTTCAGTCTTTCAAACGCAGAGTGTTTAGGCATCTCGAAAACTTTGAACTTTGATTTCGATTCTCTTCTTCTGCTTCTATAGGGATGAGGTTTTTTGCGAGGGTTCGCCTTGGCCCCTCCATCTTGCATACCCCTCCCCCGCATTGACATGTGTTTTGAACTGCTGAATTTAGTAAAAATAAATCCAACATTTTTATGTTTCTCAGACTAAGTTGCTTTTTACGTCAGTGACAGAGCTAACAAACATAACAGCCGAATTTGGGGACAAGATAATCTCCAGGAAGTGAGAAAACACGAGGGAGACTCCCCTAAGGATAATGTCTGACGTGCTTTTACACAGGAAAGAATTTATGGCACACGTTTCTTTTTTATGACCCACTGAAGGTGATTCAGTTTCTTTCTTGTACCGTAAGTGAAGATCGAAACCTTCTGGGATAACTATCTTCCAGCAGGAGGGGCTCAATCTCAGTTTGCTACAAAATGTTTGGACCTTCTTTGACGAGACCTTTTCGGAAAGATGAATTTGACGCTGTGGCTCCATTGAATGAGACTCCCGTTCACCCAATATTACACCATTAGAGTTCTACCATTGGGAAAGGGTTAAAACTAATGTCTATGCAACTGAACCCAATGACTTAGACGTTTCTAAACAAAGAATTAAGTATGACGTAAGCCCCATAACATTCCAGGAACTTTATGTTTTCAACAATTCCGGAAGATTGCAATACTCTTCAGATAATTCAGATAATGAATAATGATGAAGGATATGTCGTAATTTGATACCTCGTACATGTGTTTTTAATTTTTTAAATTTAGCTTTCTCTTGTATATTCAATGAATGTTTTTATCTAAAATCAAAACCGTAACAGGATTTCAAGGACACCATATATATATATATATATATATATATATATATATGTACAGGGTGGGCCGTAAGTTTCCATACATAGGAAAAATTAAACGTTTGTTTTTATGTTTCAGATACCCTAAGAATATGCGTTTGACGAAAGAGCAACGAATTGAATTGGTCCTGTCGAGTGGCCTCCCAGATCCCAAGATCTCACCCCCCTTGATTTCTATCTTTGGGGGCACTTGAAGGCCATGGTGTATCAGGAAAAGATACGAGACATAAATCATCTAAAGGAACGTATCACCAACGCCATTACAAGCATAACGTCAACTGTGCTAATGCGTGTTCATCAACAGTGGGGAACACGTATTGAAATGTGTTTTCAAAACAATGGTAACCATGTAGAGCATATTATATAAATAAAAATGGTTGTCCATAAAAAAATGTTTATTTTTCCTATGTATGGAAACTTACGGCCCACCCTGTATATATATATATATATATTCGTATACTGATATTAAATGCAATGAAACAGTTCCATAATACGCAAGGTACAGAAATAAAAGAATGAAAAAAATAGTCTCTCGGGTACTGAATACAATCTCTGCTTCAAAGAATGAATTTGAATGCAACGAAATAAATCTCTTTTGATCAGGATCAATATTGAAATAGCCGGAATCATTTCTTCCAATTTAGATTAGATTGATGGTGTGAACGGGGTACGAACGGGTTTAAGAAGAAAAAGGTGCGAAAAAGAAATATTAACGAGTATTTATATTTTGATAAGTCTACGAACGTACAGGCTCGAACGGGATTGCCTGAGTCTCTTTCGTTCTTGGTATAAATCGTCATCGGTTGAATTTACAAGCAGGGCTACTCTGTTAGGTTAGACAAGACATATTTCAGGAGACAGGCAAGAGTTACGTTCACTTTGCTTTGAAAATGTAATGGAGTTTCAGTCTGGTTTCGCATAACTGTTTGTTTGGTTGCATGTATTTATGTTTGTTAGTTAGTTGTATAGAAAGCTCACGGGTTTCAAAACTTTAAAATAGTTATGTTCAGTTGAAGGGAGTCTCTCTCTCTCTCTCTCTCTCTCTCTCTCTCTCTCTCTCTCTCTCTCTCTCTCTCTCTCTCTTTATTAGTCATTAAAAATTAGCTTAATATACAAACACAAACGTACATAAGACATTTTGACAAAGCATAGAATACATTAGTTAGTTAGTAGTGAATCTTTAATGTTACATTTTATTAAGTTACTACACTGTAAATCCATTTTATATCAATCGATTGAGACCGTTATCCAAAATGGTTCTTTTTCTGAGTATATTCATACTAACCGTTTTGAAATAAAGTATTTTTTCGTCATTCCGATATATTAAGCATCACAACTTAATAATAATAATGATTGGGGGTTGTTTAACCTCCTCCGCAACATCTAAGGTCATACGACGGGGGGGGGAGATTTATAGTTTTACGTGGGATCCGAACCACGGGTCGCTACATAATCTGGGCGCAGAGAATGGTCCCCCATCCAACTACTATTTCGCTGGTCGACGAGAAGCGGCGTTACGATACTGGTCGCAACGTCGCCCTGATGAAGTGGATACAAGTTTTCGCCTCCATACTAACATTGTGGTCATATTACTATGGTGAACTACAGATTGACGAGGAAGTCGAACATTATACGTCTTATGTCATCTGAACGCAGATGACGGTCATTCAGCCAGTGACAACCCAGACCCAATGTCGTTTAATTTCGCTGATCTTACACCGGTCCACACACCAAAGTGTGGGCCAGAGTGACACTGGACATTCTTCAGCATTTGCAGTTGTGTAGACTCAGGAGGACTTCGTGGTATTTCGCTTGCTGCTTCTCTATTTCTTTACGATCATCTCTTCTTCTCCCGTTGAATGTTACATTCCGTCTCCTCTGTCTGTCCAGTCTGGTTCTATGAATCTGTCTGGAAAAATTTTTCTTTCTGTGCAGTACTTTTGGCTTATGACAGCACAAATTGCACGTACTCTACGAGACAGTAGGGTTTCATGCTGTTCTCACCTTCTCTTGTTCTCTGTTGTCGTGGTTTTTTAATGAATAATTGTACAGCACTTGATATTTAGTTCACTTAATAATTGTGATACTTGACTTTGGACCGTCTTTTATCTATTAACTTTCTCTCTCTCAAGTCTGTGAAGCTACTGAGCTGTGTGACAGCGGAGTGACGTGACATAAAATGGAGAAAACCGTATTCGTTTCAGACACGTCACTGACAGGTTTTGTCACGTTACTTCGGCGTGTATCACTTCCATTGAACTCAATGTATAACAACTGCGTGACGTGTCAATGACATGTCACTGACGTATCACTGTCACTCTGTCGCTTTGTTGTGAAGCAAGTTTTATGAGAAACTCCGATATATTGACTTGTCTAACGTACATTTTGTTTTAACTAGTTTTTGGAATGAATACCTTGCGTGTTTTACTTCTACTTTGGCCTTTCTTTCTCTTCACAAACTAACCTACAGTAGATCTATTTTGTATTGTAACTCTCTCTCTCTCTCTCTCTCTCTGTTCACACACACACACACACGTATGGTAGAATTGCGTGCAGCACACGAAACAAATCATGGATCATGAATGTACGAATAAGAATTTTATTGACAATATCATATTATTATGAAGTATACAAACTCTTTACCGAGGATAAGATAGGAAGAATAAGAGCGTTGTGGCGCAAAGACAAATCTTCGGTCGTTTCGAAACATAACAAATATTAGCAGTGGAATAGATATAATAATATTAATAATAATAATAATAATAAATTATTATTTTGAACGCATAATTCTGGGTTGTACATAGATTTTTTTTTGTTACGTTTCAAAGAATGGAATGACGTTGAAATATATAATTTTTTTGAGAAGTGTCTTGTATGACAAAATGAGTTCTTGAAAATGGCGGACCCTAACATTTGTAATACCATTTATGATGCACTAAACAGGGATGTTCAGGGTAACAGGCCCTTCCTTCTTGCATAAAAGAAAAACATTGAAATTATTTCTTAAAAGATAATTAGGAATGCCATTTTCTTTTTCAAAAGGAGTTAGAGCTGACGCATGGTCATAAATGATTAAATTTCATGACAAAAGCTAATTAGACTACATTGTAGCCACGTCATAAAACTGCTTCACGATAGAGTAGCGAAAATAAGCGACGACAAAAGGTTTGAGTAGTAATTGGATAGGTGACTATCCTCCATGTCCAGATGATGTAGTAATTCGTGGTTCGGATTTTTTGTTAACTTTTCTGTTACTTCAATTCTTTGTTAACCTTTTCTGTCACTTTCTGTCCTTTCTGTCACTTTCTGTCACTGGAACCTGGCCATTAGTACGGAGGATAAATGTTACAATTAAGAACAATCACGGAATAAAATCTAGTCCAGAACGTAGACCTCGGAGAAAGGTTAGTATCAGCCATCATCGTATGATAATAATCAGTCCAGAAATAACAAAGCTGACGAGGCTAATCTTGTGTATAATTTTTTTACACAAATCGAGAAAGATTGTTTGGCCTTTATGCAAGTCATTCTTTAGGCTTCATTTGGAGTATGGCGTATGGCTTGAAGCTCTCTCTCTCTCTCTCTCTCTCTCTATATATATATATATATAGAGGCCTATCTAGTATATATATATATATATATATATATATATATATATATATATATATATATATATATATATATATATATATATATATATATATATATACAGGGTGCGGCATAAGTCGGTTTACCGAGAATAATGGAATCACTATGTGAAGAAGAATATTTATCGTTTACTACAGAAATTATTCAAAGTGTCCTCCATCATGTCCAATACATACGTTGCATCTCTGAACCTCTGAACAACAAATAGGGCAGCACAGTTCTTTGTTATTATTCAACGTCTCGAACTCTTGGCGTATCAAAGTCTTCGTGTGATGGAAGTCCCAAGGTTTCTGGCTGTAAACTATCTTTGATTATACCCCACATTGAATAATCACATCACAGTGGTTCAAAGATGCAACGTGGAGGACACTTTGAATAATTTCTATAGTAAATGATAAATATTATTCTTCAGAAGATGATTCCATTAGTCTCTGTAAACCGACTTATGCCGCACCCTATATATATATATATTATATATATGTGTGTGACCAACTCGAGAGGAGGGGCAACAAGCTTGACCTTCGTGAAATGAGGAATCATTGCAAGGGACATTTGAAAGGTTGAAAGGTGTATATATATATATATTATATATATTATATATATATATATATATATATATATATATATATTATATAATATATATTTGATTAGAAATACGCAGCACGGTTTTAGGCGAAACAAATCTTGTTTAACTAAACTTTTAGAATTTTTTCAAAGCGTGGTTGAAATTTACAATAGTCATCGGGCGGTAGATGTAGTGTATTTAGATTTTCAAAAAGCGTTTGACACCGTACCGCACAAAAGACTCATTAAAAAAACTGAGGCTCATGGAATCAGGGGTGTAGTAATAAGTTGGACAGAAGAGTGGTTACGAGGTAGGAAACAGAGGGTGGTCGTTGATGGAGCGGAGTCGTCTTGGGCTAAGGTAGCGAGCGGCGTTCCTCAGGGTTTTGTATTGGGCCCCTTGCTTTTTCTTATATATATTAACGATTTAGATGTCGGCCTAGTCAGTATAGTCTCATAGTTTGCGGGTGACACGAAGTTGGGTGGTATGGCAATTAATGATGAAGATAGAGGTAAAATCCAGGAAGATATGAACAAAATCGTTGATTGGTCAGTCACATGGCAAATGAGATTTAACGTCGATAAGTGCAAAATTTTACATATAGGTTCGCGTAACAGTAATTTTGCGTATAGTATGTCAGGGAAGGAGTTGGCAAGCGTAGAACAGGCAAAAGATTTAGGAGTTATCGTCACTGGTGATTGAAAAGTGGCGAAAGAAAGTACAGCACCGGTCAATAAGGCGAACAAGGTGCTAGGTTTTATAGCTAGGAATTTTGAGTAAAATCGCGCGATATTATTGTTCCTCTTTATAAATCATTAGTTAGACCCCATTTGGAGTACACGATCCAATTTTGGAATCCGCATATGCGCAAAGATATAGATAAAATCGAAAGAGTCCAAAGACGAGCAACTAAGATGATTCCGTCGCTTAGGTCGAAGTCGTACGAGGATAGGTTTAAGCAGTTAAAATTGACTGCACTCGAGAATAGGAGGCTAAGGGTGATCTAATCCAGGTTTTTAAAATTATGAATGGGTTCGATAACGTAAATAAAGATAGCTTTTTCGAAATATCACGATATAATAGAACTAGAAATAACGGGTGTGAGTTGACAAGTAGAAGGTTCGAGACAGCAGTTGCCAAAAAATGTTTTTACGCATAGAATAGTAAATAGCTGGAATGGTTTGCCGGTAGAAGTAATTAGTAGCACGTCTATAAACATATTTAAAAATCGATTAGACGCATATGTTGATAGATTGGGTATAGTTTAAGGTAGTTAAAATTAAGGTTTTTGTGGTTCCGAACCCACGTAAAATTGTAGGTCCCCTCCTCCACCACGGAGGACATGCGCAATACACAACTACAACCACAGTTAGATAGACCAGCCATGAGTGGATCCTAGGGTCTTTGTTGGTCTATAACATTATATATCACTCTGTTGGAGAGAGTACAGTGTCAAACGACGACTCCTTCCATCAGTTCGTAGTAAACAGTACTAAGACAGATTGAAAAAATTGAACTTTCACACATCCAAACAAGGCATTTGAGGGGAAAGTTAGTTCGTTTTTAAAATTTGGAATAAATTTTATAGCATAAATTACAAACACTTTCAAACACTTTAACTTACAAACACTCGTTTTCGAGATGAATTTGCAAATATTACGAAATATAACAGTTTTAAAATTGGGGGTCAGAGGTTAGAAAGAACACAGCAAAAACAATATTTTTTTTCCATATGGAAGTAGGAATAGTCTTCCCTCTGTGGTCGTGTCAAGCATTCTGGTAAGTATATATAAGAATAGGTATAGATAAGGTTTTTGAAAGTACAACGAAATATATTTTTATTTTATTTCTTAATTTTCGCTTTGTAATTCTTAATAAAAGGAGGATAAACTGGGGCTTTAGTTGAGATTAAAAAGCAGCTTTCGTGAGATAACCCCCATTGGTAGAAACGTGAAGTTTGATGAAAACTTTTAGGATTCAAACCTTTGAATAATTGTTTGACAGAAAAAATTACTTTATAAACGATCCATTCTTTATTTCTAGAGACAGAAGCTGCGATATTTCTTTAGTGTTGGTAAATTTGGTGGGAGTTTGCGGCTAGGTATGGTTTCAGAGCCCCGAATGTTGTCAATGGAGTAAATAACTGAAGTGGATGGAGTTGGGAGTGGTGATGTTTTCCGTTGTTCATAAATGTGTGGCAGGAGGTTGGTTCTGCTTTCAGGGAACTGAGAAGCTGTTCTTTTCATTATACTTTTTCCTACTTTCCTATAAATCTTCTTTCACTACCATTTTCTGTCAGCAGTGGCTGGCGGAGGAGGGAGAGATAAGTGTAAGCATAGTATAAGTTTCCAGTGTTCTTTTTTCATTGCTATTTTTAACTTTTCTATTTCCTTCTTGGGCTAGCCTAGCGTAGATCTTAGGGTCTTTGTTAGTCTGTAATTCTGTAACTCCGTAACTGCGTAATTTTGTAACTCTCCGAGCAGATATGTTCAGTTTTACCTCTCTCTCTCTCTCTCTCTCTCTCTCTCTCTCTCTCTCTCTCTCTTCTTCACTTTTTATGCTTTGCATAAATAAATCAGTAAGTAAGGGAGCGGCTTAGAAGGAGGGTTAGTTACGGTCAGTGCTGTATGGTACTTTTTCTTGCCCATACGCTGCTCCCACAATAAATATTCACACATTATATAAATAATATATCGTTTTAAATAAAAAAAATGATAAAGTTTCAATTATATTACAGTTACATTACGTTACATTACATTGCAATTACATCCAATTACAGTTTTGTAAGTAACAAAAGGTTATTTATTACGATTATTAAAAAATGCATTTGGGAAAAAAATGCAGAGTTTTGCTACATGAATTTACTGTACATGAATAAAGTAATGTACTCTACATGTTTAGGGATTTCTGGTGGGGTGGGAGCAGAGTTGCCAGATTGGCAGAACTGCAGGAGCTTAATATGACTAGTACCTTTACATATCATTCCGAACCATCGAGAAGCCATTCTTGGAAATTTCGCTGGCAAATAGATGCAAAGCGAATTTAAGCAAATATTTTATTGTTAATTTCAGTAAAAACGAGCACCCATACGCCGTATACCTGCGTATGACCAAATTTTAAGGTGTCGATACGCCGTATGGCTGCGGATCTCACCCCCATTACAGCACAGGCAAGGGTAGAGTAGAAGTATAGCAATGTACCTTTTTGACAAGTATGAGGAGGTGGCTGAGTCTGGTTTCAGACCAGTGGGAATCCTCAAATGATACCCCTGTTGGTCGAGATGAGAAGTTTCATGGTAATTCTCGGGTGTCAAAACCTCCAAATAGCACATGTTTAGCCCAGAGGAGGAAACCCACCATCGGGATTCAAACCCCCGACCTCAGTATCTTCACTTTGCTTATAGGGAAACGGTGTTACCTACTGAGACTATAGGCGCTGGTTATGCCACATTTTTAAGAAGTAATTAAAGTTAATAGATTAGCTTATGTTTAACGAAACTTGGCACGATATTTTGGAAAGATGGGGAGAGTCTTTTATAGATACAAACAACATATTCAAAGTGCCTCTCCTTTTGTGAAAATGGGTAAAGCATCGTGCCATTTTTCATGAAAATAACTTGATTTTTTAACTTTTGTTTTTAGAGTGTGGCATAATTAACGAACTACAATGGAACAAAACTTAAACATTCATCAGCGTATATGGATAAGAATGCACAAAGATTGGAACTTCGCACCTACTCCTTTGTTCTCGAGCGTGCTGCGCCTAATGTAATAGGAACACACGCAAAAAATAAAAAAATTATATGCTTTTGGGAAGAGTATCATATGCGGAGCAAGTGTAGTTTACGTCCCCCTGTGGTGCCTAGTGTAGTTACGTTCCCCTACATTATCCTAGTGTAGTTTACGTTCCCCATTAGTGGTACTCACTGGGCGGCTCGCCAGCCAAATATATATAGCGCATGAGTACCACTGCCCTACATTATCCTAGTGTAGTTTGCGTTCCCCAACTTTGTCCGCGTATACCTAATCAAATAAAACGTTAAAACTAACGAAGATATTATGACTTAACTAATCAATCGTCTATATATTATATATATTATATATATATATATATATATATATATATATATACTGTATATATAAATTGACGATTGGTTAGGTTAAGTCGTAATATTTTTGTTAGTTTTAACGTTTTATTTGATGGATTCATTTAAAAAATGTCTCCTAAAGATCCTAGTGTAGTTTACGTTCCCCAACTTTGACCTAGTGTAGTTTGTATCCCTTTAGCATCAGGGGGAGTAAACTACACTTGCTCTTCATATGCTGATAAGCGGACCAATGATCCTCCTTTGAAGCCCAGTAAAGCCTAAAACTTTAAGAGCTAAATTCAACGAACATAAATGGCAATATCCCAATTAACATTTATACGTTCTACGTTAATACTATTGTAATAACTATATTATTCAGTTTTATCAATAATAATAACTAATATTCAGCTTTATCAATAATAATAACTGTAATATTCAGTTTTATCAATAATAATAAACTATAATATTCGGTTTTATCAATAATAATAATTATAATATTCAGTTTTATCAATAATAATAACTAATATTCAGTTTTATCAATAATAATAACTGTAATATTCAGTTTTATCAATAATAATAACAGTAATATTCAGTTTTATCAATAATAATAACTGTAATATTAGTTTTATCAATAATAATAACAGTAATATTCAGTTTTATCAATAATAATAACTGTAATATTCAGTTTTATCAATACCAATAACTGTAATATTCAGTTTTATCAATAATAACTGTAATATTCAGTTTTATCAATAATAATAACTGTAATATTCAGTTTTATCAATAATAATAACTGTAATATTCAGTTTTATCAATAATAATAACTGTAATATTCAGTTTTATCAATAATAATAACTGTAATATTCAGTTTTATCAATAATAATAACTGTAATATTCAGTTTTATCAAAATAATAATAATAACTGTAATAGTCAGGTTTACCAATAATAATAATAATAACTAATATTCAGTTTTATAAGTAAAAATAACTAATATTCAGGTTTACCAATAATAATAACTAATATTCAGTTTTACCAATAATAATAACTGTAATATAAAGTTTTACCAAAAATAATAACTGTAATATTCAGTTTTATCAATAAAGGGGCCGTTTATCTATCTATCAACCTATCTATCAGCACACAGAATGGTTTGCACTCTATTGGTGTGTACTATGGTTAGTTATGATAACTGATCGTACCCTCATTTAAAACCGTTGAATTTTCATCAGGGCGCGACTTGTTAGGCGAGTGGTTTTGCTTCCACGCCCAATGGAAATTCAGTCCTAATACAAGAACTTCTTATACAGGGTGTCTCAGAAGTCGCGCATCATATTAATAGGTGCGGATGACTTGAATCTGTGGTGCGCGGCTTCTGAGACACCCTGTATAATTAATCTAAATAAACTGCGTATGATCACGAACTGACTGTGGCGATTCAGTGATAAAATGATGGTGAAGTGAGGCGCCTTTTTAAATAAATAAATAAATAAACTTAAAAAAAAAGCGCTTGCTATAGATTAGTTTCACTTTGCGTATTTATCATTTATTTTTGAATGAGTCACTGGGTACGCAAGATGAGTATACGCATGGTGTAACCACTCTACGCCATTTCTGTTCAGCAACTCTTCCCAACGTCCCTGTACATTTTCTTAGTCGCAGTGGCTGGTGTGTGTGTTGTGTGTGTGTGTGTGTGTGTGTGTGTGTGAGAGAGATTGTCTGTCCTCCGCTTTACTCTTTCTACTTTTTCTGAATGAATGAATGCTTTACACGTAGCCAAGTGTAAGGATGGCATGTGAATGTTTAATTCTCTCTCTCTCTCTCTCTCTCTCTCTCTCTCTCTCTCTCTCAGTCCATTTCCTTTATTACACATAAATTATTCATTGTCATTTTTAACGCTGATTATTACCATCTGAACTCGTTTCTGAGAGCCTTCACGGATTGCTAACACAAAAAATAATTTTATTATCTTTATATAACTGAGCGCTTCACACACACACACCACACACATATATATATTATATATATATTGGGTGCATCAAATTTCCCATGATTTTTCAAAATGTTTTATTTCAATCTGTCCCTATGATTACTCTGTTCCAATGCCTGAAATAGCACATATGGCCAAATTTCAAAGATTTATGTGGTCATCTAGGGGGTCCACATCATTGATGCAATATTTAGTATTGGAGTTAAATTGACCAAAAATTAAACATTTTATATCCCCGTTTCCGTGTTTGCAAAAGTATGAACCAATAAAAATGTGTTAAATAATCAAACAGGGATACATTACATTGATTTCTACATTACATTCTGGTTTATACATTACATTATTGGTGATACAAGCAAGTTAAAGTCAAAAGAACACTACGTTAATAAAAAATGTTCAAGAACTGTAAATGAACATGAACAATTAGTTTAGGCTCTAGTTTTCCTCTTTCGAAGATTAGGAAGCTTCTTTCTGTCGGATTCAACAACTTGTAGGACATTTTGGTAATGTTGTTGTGATCTGGCAGCCATGAGAAAATCAGAACTTAGCTTCACCCCACACTCAGCACAATCATTTATGACGTTAACTGCCGAGATGTGTTCTCTGGACATTTGAAAGGAAGCTAATTCTGGCCAATTTTCGATATTATGAGTCAGGAAAGAACTGTCAAGTTCCAGAACAGAGAAAATGTACCATGAATCTTCGTTGATTAAGTCACCAAGCTTTGTTGTGCTGGAAATGGAGTTTGGAAATTTGGGTTCCCCAAATCCTGTGCCAAATCGATGTTGTGGTAAAGATGCCTGATCTTGTGCTGGCTTTACTGCTATAAATCTCTCAGCCAGATAGCAGCGTTCAGCTTCAGGGACTGCATCATTAAAGAGCGCAAGAGGTCAGTCAGGTACCGCGCTTGAACAGGTGTCCACCACCAGCTGTACAGCAAGCAAACAAAGTTCACAAACACGCAGTTTGGGTCATTGTGCTTCTGTGGTAATGGTTCCAGAGGGAAGAGAACTGATCTGCTCCTCCAGCAGCACCATCTTAATGGAGTAGAGAAGCTTGGCCATCCACCTAGCCTTGTGTACAGCACCAGGATGTCGAAATGAAAACTCTCTACTTGTCCCATCCAAGTAGAGCAAACAAAGATCAGAAAATTCTTTGTAGTCATCACGTTGATGCTTCACAACAGACTGCGCGCATGAAATTGCTCTGGCCCTATAGTCATGGATTATGGTTTGTATGCCATCTGAATAAGAGGTACCATCCAAAAAATTAAGTGACTGATTATTGTTGTGCGGAACTGTCAAAATGCTTTTGGAACCGACAGAATATGGTAACTCTACTGACAATGGTGGTTCTATTTTCAGATCATTGAAGACTTGTGTAAGGATTACCTCGCCAATGTGATGCCGACAAGCTGACCACAGTAAAGCTCGACCTATGTCCTGTTGCAGACTAACACATGCAGCACAGCACTCACATGACCAGTGTTACTAGCTGTTGTGTCAAAGTCATGTTCACTACCGAGTCAACACAATTCCATGATCGGAGAAGCTCCATAGTGAGATTAGCAATGATTTGACCAGCTGGCTGATCTGTATTTGGCTTGTAGGAAGGCACACCAAGAAGTTTGATGTCATACGAATTGCCAACTGCTATGGTGAGCCTCTCTTCAGCTTTAGTTTGGTATGACAGAGTTGACATCAGTTTAAAATCCCAGTGAGAGACAGGAACTGTGGTGGAACCCAGGACTCTCTGACCAATGATGCAAGCTCTTCACCAACCTTACGTCTTGCTCTGTCGGCAGTAGAATATATGTGAAACTTTTTTTGTGTCACCTCCTGATTCCTCAATGATGGCTTTGGTAAATGCTGCATGTTGGCCGGTGTGATCTTCATGCTTGTAGACAGGGAAACCATCCTATGGTATTTGAGTATGTCATGACTTATAAAAGCAGTTGTTCCTGAGCGAGTTGCTTGGCGAGATTTTCGTGTTTTTGGTTTGTATCCTCTATATCACCCTCTTCATCCTCAACATCACTGTTGCTTTCCTCACTGTTCTCAATCTGAACTTTGCTTGTAGATGCTTGGGCTTCTTTATGAGCTTTAAGCTGTCGTTCTGCTTGCATCATTTCCTTTTCCTGCTTTCTTTGGACTTTTGATGCGAGCTTCTTGTCATGGCTTCCAAATGATGCGACTCTGTCTGATTTCATTGACCGCAAGAACTCCAGATCTTCAGGATCTTTTATGAGTTGCTCAGCATTCCTTGGCACAACTGAAATGTTTCTTGTAACTCCTTTTCGATCCCCTTAAGCTTCGCAACTGCACCAAGCGAAGAACACCGATCCACTGGAAGTTCCCTAAGTTTTGCATTTTTTGCAGATAGTGCTATAATTTTTTCAACAGCTTTCCTCTCAGTAATCATGGCAATGTTGCCTTTCTGATAAAATGGAATAATTTTTGCAAGACAAATTTTAGCATTGTTCCATTTTGTACGGTTAAACGGTAGACCTTCTTGCTGATGAAACGTAGCATCGCAACACTTGCTCACATGTTGGCAGCCTAGATCCTGTTATCTCTGCATCTGCATCGCTGATTCCAGCACCAAGACCATAAATGGCAGCAGTTTGAAGAGTTTTAACAGCATATTTATCATTTGTGCTATCTGAACTGGCCATAATGCACGACAGGTATAAAGAAAACACAAAAAATTCTGTAAAGAGAACACAAAATTCATTAACATAAACATTTAACATAACACACAAAAATCATATTTCATAAATACTTGCTATCAGATATATATTGCAGTTCCTTTTAGAATATTCTATAACTTTCCACCACTTCCTAGCACTTTCTAGAGGTTTCTATCACTTTCTAGAGGTATCTATCACTTTATAGAAGTTTCTATCACTTATAGAAGTTTCTATCACTTTTTAGAAGTATATATGACCTTTAGAAATCACTTACATGTTCTTAGGCTGATTTTTGTAGTGAACAAAATTTTTAAACTTCTACTATTTGGATCTCAAATCACAGAATGACTGTGGGGTTGGTGTGCATATAGGAAGTCTGTGTGGACCCCATAAATGGCATTCAAATCCAAAATAATTCACATAGTAGGTTTTCTTAACCATTGGAACATTTCTAACTTAGGGACAAAGTGAAACTATGTCATTGGTGATTTTGATGCACCCTAATATATATATATATATATATAAAATTAAGATTTACTTACATTATAAAAAGATGTTTACGACTTAGCAAAATGTATCTTAAGAGAAGTTCGCTATTTCCAGCATATAATTTTAAAGTATTGTATGTATTTAAAAAAATGTATTGCATTAATGTTTCATGATGTAAAAAAATGTAAAAAAAAAATAGATTCTTTTATGAATTTCAAGTAGGAAAAGAACTAAGAAAATCGTGCTATAAGGGGTTGTATGATGTATATATATATATATATTTTTTTTTGCTAAATTTTGATAAATTTTTAATGCTGAGTATTTTTGAAATTGTTTTTGAAAATATGAGAGACACGTTGACAGCTGAACCAAAGGTTATGCCGAAGAGATAAGAAAAATTCTTTATAAAGGATAAACTTTTCCGAATTAAAGATTATCGTTATCAAAACTAGAAGGATTAAAGTTAGGGTTAAAGTTCTGCTTTTAGCCGAAAATGTTAAATTATCATGTTTTTAAGTTTTAAAATCATTGTAGTTTTATATGCGTCATTCGCTCTTGGCCCCTCCTTCGTGCATAAAAAAAAAATATACACAGGGTGTCTCAAAAATCGCGCACCATAGGCTTTATTCAGACGTACGAGGTTTACGAGTCGAAATGGTTCATAAGTGATGTTTAATTACAATATATGTTCGATAATGTTAAAATAATAAAATTAATAGTATGTACAGTTAATCAAAAGGCCATCTTAAAATAATTAAATTGAATGAACTAGATTAGCCAATGGTGTCTCAGAAGTCGCGCACCAGTGGTTAATGTAACTTCATTCAATTTAATTATTTTAAGGTAGCTTTTTGATTAATTGTACATACTATTAATTTTATTATTCGAACATATATTGTAATTAAAATCATCATAAACCATTCAACTCGTAAACCTCGTAAGTCTGAATAAAGCCTATGGTGCGCGACTTTTGAGACCCCTGTATATATAACTTGTGTGTGTGTGTGTGTGTGTGTGTGTGTGTGTGTGTGTGTACACATCAGATATAATGATGAAAAAGGTTTTAATTAAGCATAGTTCTGCGTGTAGGATTTAACTTACCTTAATGTCGTCAGAAATCAATTTTTTTTTCTTTATTTTCTTGATTTGTGTCTCAGGGATTTTGCAGTCCTTCGATTGAGCGCGTGAGAATATCATTTGAAGTTCGAAGCTCGTAACGGATTTTCGAGCTTTGTCATCGAGAAGTTTCGATATTTTGATTTCCTTTCAGCGGTGTTGTGATGATCCTCAATGATCCCTGAGTTCATTTGCTATATGTTCTACTAGGATACTACGGTATGTTTTGAACGTTTGAAATGACGGACAAGGTTCATCATTTTATTTTTATTTTGTTTTTGGGTGGGGTGCTATTGTTTTGCTCTTGTAAAGAAACGTCCAGAGAAGTTAGTAGACTTGATACGTACATTGATTTCAATAATATATTCTTCAGTAGTTTTTAGGATTAGTTTTGCTATATTGGCATTCATTTGGAATGGAGGTATTTGCGAGAAAAAGTCTGTAAATACCAAAGTAACCTCGAACACTCGTATCTGACCAGGAAATTCCTTCCTTTAACCAATAAGAAAACACACGTGACCCTTCATCGTTCGGTATGTCGTCTCAATCCCCATAGTGAAAATGAGGCATTCATTAGCTTACAGTATTTTTCTCTCCTACACCTCCGTTTTCACGTTCCCACTAAGAAAAGTCACAGTACTTTTAACTTGATGTTGAATTAAATAGCATAGCAATGGACAATCAGTTGCTACAGCTTTATAAAATTTGTAAATCTGCCACGGACGAAAAAAGGACCGTAAGATTCTCTTTCTATCTACTCATATACAGTGTGTCCGTAAAGTCATGGTGGGATTTTAAATAGCTATATTATTGCAACGAAACATGATAATGAGATGAAACAATGCCAAATTTAAGAACAACTCTCAAAGTTGTATCTTGTAGTTAGTCTAGGCTAAGCTTAACCTTTATCTCGTAGTTAGTCTAGGCTGTCCCATGCCTATGTTGAACATGAGCGTAATAGCCGAAGTTAATGTGTGGTGTGCTCTAGCACGAGATCGAGTGATTGGCCCATTTTTCTTCGCGGAACCCACTGTGACGCTCACACAACTACCTCGCTATGTTGGAACATTTTGCAGTACCCCAATTTATTGACAATAATGTCATCTTTCAGCAAGATGGTGCTCCTCCGCACTATGCCAACGTTGTTCGAGAATTCCTTAATGAAAATTTCCACAGAGATGGATAGGAAGAGAGGATGGAAGCCATGGCCTCCACGCTCTCCGGACCTGACACCTTTGGACTTTTATTTGTGGGGTTACGTCAAGCAAAGCGTGTACAGTGTACCCATTAGGGATATTCATCACTCGCACGAGCGAATCACGGAAGCTATCGCATCCGTCACTCCTGATGTTCTGGGCGTGTGTGGCTGGAATTGAATCACCGCCTAGATGTTCTGCAGGGCTACCAGAGGAGGCCCATATCGAACTACGTTAAATAAAGTTATTCTTTTAGAGTTGTTCTTCAATTTGCCTTTTTTCATCTCATTATCATGTTTCGTTGCAATAATATAGCTATTTAAAATCCCACCATGACTTTACGGACACACTGTATATGACACATTGCCTAAGAAATAGGACGATGATAACGAGGAAGGCCAGAAACTGGCACAGCGTTCAGGCCAGTCTATTGCTGTAATCCCTGTATTATTATTATTATTATATATTATTATTATTATTATTATTAGATTATTATTATTATTATTACCAGCATCATCGGGACTCGAAACCCGACCATAGTGCCTTCACTTTGCTCATAGGGAAACGGTGTTGCCCAATGAACTGCGGACGCTAGCGAAACGGGATGATACAATTGTTTGTTTCATCTTAAGTGTAGATCGTAGAACAAATAAAGGAATTGATTATTCTGTGGCGATTATAGACGAAGGTAAATTCATTCGCAGTATTTAATACACACAGAAATGGTCGATACAAGGAAAAGAAAAAAAAATTAGAAAATCGCGGAGTTACGAAAAGGGAGACATTAAAACAACACATAAACCAACGAACAATTACATAAAAAAGAACTTAAGAGAAACAAGAACAACGGATAGAAAATCAATAACAGGGAACAGAATATTCTTAAACTATGAGTTAAAGTTAATTAACTTGGATAGTCCAATAACTCCTACGCAAAGTTACGTTATCTTCAATTTACTTGTGGTAGGATGCGCCACTTTAATTTACATTTGATTGTATATCCTCAATTTTTTTTATAGTACTGTAAATTGACAAAGCTTACCTTGCATAGGAGCTTTTGGACTACCAAGTCATTTAATTTTAACTCAACCGTTTTGAGAGTGAAGCAACAGCAAGAAAGAAGAAAAAAAAGCGAATTCTCACAAAGAATACAAATGAGACTGTAATACACAGACACTTTATAAAAAGGATTGTAGATACAGTCGCGAACAATGTTCTTGGCCCATTCAACTTGTGCAGTTTTTATAATAAACATGGTCACTGTAAATTTAGAACAAATGCAAATTACATTATCTCACTGTCTGCTAATCGCCTAAAAAAGCAAGATATGAAATTTGCAAACGATAAAAAAGTGTTTATACTCGTATCATCAACCATTATGAGTATTCTCGCTGGGGCTAAAATTAATATGAAAAGATCACCATTTAGCAGAGAAAGCATAAGTTAAGAAAAGATTTTCCTGTATCTAAAAAATATTCAACATATACACGAAAGAAATCATAAATGGGAGCTCCTGAGCTGAGCCTGTTTAATTACAAGACGAAATTACAGGAGCGAAAGGTATTATCGAGAGTATCTATCGAGAGTATCTATCGAGAGAGGTAAGGGAATTAATTGATCAGATGACCACAGGCAATGAAACATGCAATGTGACAATGAATATAAAGATCATAAAAAAACAAAAGAAAAAATATGGGATGATCGTATAACAACATTCAAGGTTTAAGGCCAAAACGGTCCCTTTCCACTCAATGTCATTACCATTTCATCCGCGAGTGAGACTCTCATAGGAAGTAGTTTTCAAACTATAGAAAATAGACTAGAAATTTTTTACCTAAACTGCAAAGGAGGAACAAACTGGGAAGGCATAAAATCAAGCATGACAGAATAAGACTGAATAACCATTTTTGAGGCTAAAACAACGGAAGATACTATGCTGTTATCTTTAGAAGAGAAGACACCAAATATTTTGGTAGTATTCCCCAAAAAAAAGCAAGAGAAAAGAGAAACGTCTCGAGAGAAAAGTAAACACTGTTCCGCAAGAGAAAGAGAGTAACTGCGAAACTAAATAACTGCGAAGACAACAATACCAAAGGAGCGATCACTGAAAAATTGGAGCCATAATATACAAGCTCGAATTGAGAAACATACAGAGAAAAACAGAAGTGCCGTGCAAGCGATCAAGGAAATCCAAAATACTAATGTAACTCTATGAAAGGGAAACAAAGAATCACGAAACTGTAAGACTTTGAAGGAAAAAATAATACACGAGAGGCCTACTAGCCATCATCTAAATCTAAAATATTAAGAACTCATTGTGAATCACATTTCGGCGTTCTATATAGATAAAGATATGACAGAACATTTCCTGAAGACGAATTAAAAGGAGCGAATATTGCGGACTGACACTAGACGATGCAAAACTGAATTACAATTTCGCAGCAGATACGAACGAATGAACACTGCACTGATTTAAAAAAAGTAAAATGAATTAGCGATATCTCTGCTGAATATTAGAATATTTGGGCACGGAGAATACCGAATATCTTGAAAAGAGCGAAAATTATTTGGGCACGGGAGAAATACCGAATATCTTGAAAAGAGCGAAAATTATTTTGGCACGGGAGAAAATACCGAATAGCTTGAAAAGAGCGAGAATTCTCTCTAGAGATAAAAGAGTAAATTAAGGCGTAAAACATATAGATCAATGTCGCTGCACCCTCATCCCTCCAAAAAAAAAAAATTCGATAGAAGAATTCAAAGATTCAATGATAACCAAACTGAATCCCGATCGGAAAATCGTCCCTATGGCACAAATGGAGGGATATAATAACATTATTACTTCACTCGTAAACAATGATGGAAGTACATATCAAACACAGAGACTTGCCAAAGCTTTCAAGAGTATAATTATTATATAATAATAACCTAAAATGAAAGGTAAATGAATGTATAACTTCCTTAGAGATTGTAAACAAAGTTGTTACAGCCCAAGAAGATAATTATCAGCATCGGAGTTTTACGTAGCTAAGTACCAAAATGAACAGCATTAGTTCTCTTATTGTCATAATGTCATATTATGGTAATATTATAAATAATGAAATAAATCAGATACAAAAATCAGCAGACAAATAATAAACACAGGCGGGTACAGTTTTTACGAGCGATCGTGAATAGAGTAAACCAGTGGTCCCACCATTTTTTTTTGTATGTTACCCAAACCTATTATCCAGCTATATTACCCCAATCATTGGTATTTTTTTTTATAACTTCTGAATCGCGTGTCATTAACCCACAAAAT
>JAJOZX010001218.1:877500-983093 GCA_023014485.1 Bathynomus jamesi | reverse complement strand
AAAATCACATCCATTTTTTCTCATCACGTAGTTTTATGGCAAATACCCATCACCCTTTTGTATAGGTGGTATATACGGTAACATATAGACATACACCCATTTATGCAATATATGTGAACAATACATACATAGAATGATTTATTCATTATATTTATATGCAGATACCATATATATATATATATATATATAATATATATACATATATATACTGTATATATATATATATATATATAATATATTTAAAAAGCTAGGCTGCAACACGAGCCTAAAGGTTCACTTCCTTCACTCGCATTTGGACTATTTTCCTGAAAACTTGGGTAATGTGAGTGAGGAACAAGGAGAAAGGTTTCACCAGGATATCAAGACTATGGAGAAAAGATACCAAGGAAGGTGGGATGTCAACATGATGACAGACTACTACTGCTGATCTCTAAAACGGGAAGGCTCGGAAGAAATGCAACGCGAGAAGCGAGCAAAAAAATGACGATTTTCTCCTCCTGATCAATCATGATTGATCTGTTATGTATCGATTAAGTATCAAAGACGAATTTACTTTAAAATGTATAATATCTCGTACTTTGGTTTGAAATGCAGACTCGTGTTATTAGCAATAAGAAATGGTTTAAGCGGTATAAGCGTTAAACGCTGTGTTAATGATTAGCAACAATAATTAAGGTAATGTGATATTCGGTACTCTACACTAATGAATAAGACAACAACAACAGGTAATAGAGTATGATATTGGATTCACACCAATAAGTAATTATACAAATAAGTAAATTATATGAATGAACGAAATAACAAGGTCATATATTATATATATATATATATATATATATATATTCCTCGTGAAATGAGTAATCATCGCAGGGAACATTTGAAAGGTTGAAATATATACAGGGCTCGAATTGAGAGGGGGGTAGTGGCATCCCCCTTGTTAACACAAAATCAAATAACGATCCCCATTATTATGTAAATAAAGTACGCTTTAACAACAATCTAATTTTGACTAAAGAAAAAACAAAGTAAAATAAAATATATCCGTATTACGTGTTTTGGTTTATTGAAAGACTAATATAGTTGTTTTTATGTGATTTAACTGGTTTAAAATAAATATTCTATGGTCATATAATGTGTTGTTATTAAGGGAAGGGAACAGGGTGGTTGACTGTGATTAAAATGGATTTTATCATGGTACATATTTCAAAATATAATGTCCGAGTCAGGTGTCATAATTTACTTTGATGAAAAATATGGAAATCACTAGAAAAAAACGTTTCACAAAACTGATGATTTTGCTGTATATATTTCCCTGGTGCATTTTCTCTTTCTTTATATGGAGAAAGATCTCAGACCGGATTTTGAGCTAAATTTATTAATATTTAAGGGTGGCGCAGGTTTCAAGAAATTTGCCACCTCAAACTGTATAATTATACTAAGGCTTCGAGTTGCGCCACCTCTAAATATGCACGAATCGATCCAGGTTTTTATTTCAAACATCATCATTGGTTTTGAAATATGGGCAAATGTCATGAGAAATATATTTTTCATTTTCATTTTGTTTGGACCACTTTAATACATATTACTTATTCGTGACTGAGAGTCGGCCTATGATCACGGACAATCCGATTTCACGGTTCATTGAGTATATATACTCCACCGGCGGGTGGGTACTGCAGCCACTGCTGTCCACCACCACTGATTGGCCTCCCACCTCGCGTGCATAACCCCCAGTATTATTCTATAATATTATAGTATAATATACAATTAAGTAGTTTGCATTCACCATAAGACGTGAAGATATGCGAAGCCACAAGCGTACATATACATCCATATATAAAACGTGGAGAGATACTGACTTCATTGAAGTATGTTGTGGTAAGCTGGCGGGAGGCGAGCCGCAGATGTAAATCACAGTTAACGCGGTGTCATGACAGTAGTCACAATTAGTAAATCACAGAGTTACCTAATCTGATTCACGGTTGAATGACTCACGGATAATCCCGTGAGTGCTGTACATGGTAAAGAAGTTGTTGTTCTTTTTTTGAATAGGTGAAATGCATTTATACATATGTAGTTATTGTGCATAAAAAGTTGCCAACTTTCATTTATTTAACGTCATTATTTTATTTATAAAGTTTTATTAACATTTTCTTCATATACTTGTAGGTTTTCTATTATTTTATTTACACAGATAAATGTGTAGTACTGAATAAAATAAGTGTTTCTAATTAATAAATTTAATATGTAATAAAATATTTTCATAATCTTTTGAAGGAAATTCCAAGTGTTGTGCTCCGATGAGTTGCCAAGTAACATTTTTAATGCATAAATTCTTCCGTACATTCTGTTCGCTTGTTTGTAGTTCTTTTTCCTTATTTTTTGTTTGTATTTCTTTTTCCTTATTTTTTGTTTGTATTTCTTTTTCCTTATTTTTTGTTAATGAAATTTAGAATTTAAAAATAGACAAAAAAAGTCATTTTCTAATTTAATGTAAATTTTAAAAATCTCTAAATTCTGAGAAAATAAAAATTCTTTAAATTAAAAAAAAAAAAAATAGGGATCACCTGAAGATCCGTCACCACAGCCTTTTTTAGTTAGCTTTATAAGGCTAACTAACGAAAATATCACGACTTAACCTAACCAATCGTTAGGTCAACTGTACGCCCTTGACGATTGGTTAGGTTAGGTCGTGATATTTTCGTTAGTTAGCCTTATAAAGCTAACTGAAAAAGGTTGGGTGACGGATCTTCAGATGATCCAAAAATACTAACCCCTTATTTATAGCATTAATAAAAGAAAATATTAAATAAGTATTAGAAATTAAATACAGTACTAGGCTTTGCCGTTATCGCGTTCTTAAAGGATGTAAATAGAGATTAAGTATATTGCTGCAAAATGAAAACATAAACGGGAAATCGTTCAGTTTTCTTTTGTCAGTTGTGAATGACAACGTTTATCGAAGTTTTTACTGAAATATAAAGATTAAAAGTAATTTAAAAGCAATTATTAATGGCTACTTTAGTGTTTAAAATGTGGTTAGTGTAATATACATTATACAAACTCCATATGTATATATTAAAAGTTGAACAGTATGAAACAAATTATACAGTGTTTTGAATCATTTCCTAAAATTTGATTTGTTCTAAACACATTCGGTTTATGTAATAGTTTTAGTGTTCAAATGATTGGTTTTGGGACTCGTATGTATTCGGACTTAGCCTGATTCTCATGTGTCCACCCTACGCCTGGCCACCGGGCCTATATTCTTCTAAACACATTGACTCGTATGCCATAGTCTAATATATTACAAAGTCTCCTCATCTCATTCGTGAGCTATCATACTAAAATGGAGGAGCAAGTGTAGTTTACGTCCCCCTACATTATCCTAATGTAGTTTACGTCCCCCTAAATTATCCTAGTGTAGTTTACGTTCCCCTACATTATCCTAGTGTAGTTTGTGTTCCTCAACTTTGTCCGCGTATACCTAATCAAATAAAACGGATCACCTGAAGATCAGGGCCCCCAGCCATCTTTAGTTAGCCTTATAAGACTAACTGTGATGTGATGTGATGAAATATCGAAGGTCTAGCCTTTTCAACGGCACCTCCTGATGTCTTCATCAGAGCTGGGCACTTGCGGCATATTGCGGTACTGCGGTACTGCTGCACTACCAAACCGGTACGCGGAAATTTGAATGCGGTAGCGGTACTGCGGTACTTTCAGCGATCCTTTGCGGTACTGCGTTATGGGGGCCCGGGGTGGTAGTGCGGTGGTACCGCAAGTACCGCAGTACCGCAAAATATGCCGCAAATGCCCAGCTCTGGACTCTTCATCCTCTGTGCTGTGGTTTAACCATTTGATATCGTATTTTCCAGAATTTATATATTATCTGTTTTTTTTTGTAGTCTATATTTTCCTTCCTAAAGATAAACCCCGCAAATAATCTCCTCTTTGTCTGCCATGAACGGCTGTTTTAATTCGATGGCTTTTACTCTCTCCTCCCTGTAGGCACTACAGTCCAACAAGAAATGCTCCAGGTCTTCTTTTTCGTATGCAAACATGGGGCATTTGGTGTCCCCTCCTATAAATCTATTTCTGTCATTAAGTTCTAAATTATTTGCCCTACATCTGTACCACATGGTTGAGGCTGGGGTGTTATATCATATATATCCTCCGTGTCTCCAATGTTTCTTTTCCATTTCCTATATATTTTTAAACTTTCCTTTCCATCCATATCTTTCCTCCAGTGGTCCTAATCCCAGCTACGTAGTTTGTTCGCCAGTTCCTTTTTTTTTTGCAGTCTTTTAGGTATTTTAGATTTATTCTCAAGTCACTCGTATATCCCTCAACCTCCTTCATCCACTTCCCTCTTGTTTCTTCTTTTACTTTTCTAAATATTTCACCTACCCAACCTGCCTGTGTTATTTTTCAAGATACTTTTTACATAGTTGAGCTTTCCTTTCATTATCTTTGTTCTCATTATTGATGCCCCTATTTCTCCCCTCAAACCACTCACAGCCACACTTCTTCCCGCTGATAGTATCGTTCTGTATACTCCATTCTCATATTTCTGTAGCTGTTGAATTTCTGTTTTGTTTAGTTCTATAATAGTTGTTCCATATAATATTGATGGCAGCGCCAAGCCTTTCCAGAACGCCTTTCCTACAACCAGTTTATTACAACTCTTTTCTGTTACTGAGTAGGTCATATTTGCCATTTTCTGTGCTTTTTGTAACATCAGTTCTTTTTGCTTTTGGAAACAATTCCATGTATTATTAATTGTTATGCCCAAATATTTTATTGAATTTACCACTTTAATTCCCTCTATCTGCTCTGGTGCTTCTTTTTTGTTGAATATCATAAAATTACTCTTATTTTTGTTAATCTCCAGGCCATATGTCCTCCCTATTTGTATTACTTTTTTATATTATTACTTGCCTCATCTATTGACATTGATAGCTGTAATCCATCATCCGCAAAAAATAATTTATGTATTTTAAATTTCTCTTTATATCTTCGTTATCCAACTTCTCCAGAATTTGGTATGTCACCAACTTGAATAGAGTTGCTGATAGGGTACATCCTTGTCTTATTCCACTGCTTACTTCTATTTCTTTACATAGTTCATCATTTAGCCTCACTGTGGTTCTGTCCCCCTTATAGATTTTTATTAAGACTTCCATTATGTTTGGGTGAATCTTATATCTCATGAGAACTTCCACTAGTTTTTCTCTCTTAACCGAATCAAAAGCTTTTGCGAAGTCAATTGCTGCCACTATCAAGGGTTTTCTATTTCTGTAGCTATTTTCTATCCAATATTTCAAGATATAGATATTATCCTCTGTTCTTCTCCCTGGTGAAAATCCAGCTTGCGTATCCTTGTCCTCATTATTCCTAGTTAGGTGTTCTTCTATCTTCGCTTTTATGATAGACATAAACAGCTTGTATGCTACATCAGTTAATGCTATAGGTCTTAGGTGAAAATATCACGACCTAACCAAACCAATCGTTAGGGCAACTGTACGCCTTTGACAAGTGGTTAGGTTAGGTCGTGATATTTTCGTTAGCTAGCCTTATAAAGCTAACTAAAGAAGGCTGGGGGTCCTGATCTTCAGGTGATCCACTAAAACGTTAAAACTAACGAAAATATTACGACTTAACCTAACCAGTCGTCAATTTATATATATAAATTGACGATTGGTTAGGTTAAGTCGTAATATTTGCGTTAGTGTTAACGTTTTATTTGATGGATTCATTTAAAAAATGTCTCCTAAAGATCGTAGTGTAGTTTACGTTCCCCAACTTTGACCTAGTGTGGTGTGTCCCCTTTTGCGTCAGGGGAACGTAAACTACACTTGCTCCAAAATGGAAACCCCCACAACTTATGTTTACTATTTACAGTTACCATATTCTACTCAACTTTTTACCTCTGGGAAAGTAATGAAAAATTATATTGTTTTCTTTTCCTCTAATTTGCATGTTATTACAACCGTAAGAATTACAATATGCAACAAATCCTGACCCTAATACGAAATTACCAGCAATTCCAAACGCGCGTTCGTTTGCCCCCGACCTCATGCTTAACATTGGTGAATTAAATTTGTAATTTGTTTTGCTCGCAACAAGGGCAATAAGTTGAAAGAATTTTGGGGACTAGTATGTTTCATGGACTGCTCTCGATTTTCCTACGAAATTGCAAACAAGGGCAGTCGATGACCCTGATTTTGTTTCTGCAATCGGTTTTCTTGAGAAATGATAAAGAAAAATGTTATTGGATATTGAATAAATTTATTTACTGAAACGACGCAATACACTCCAACATCTTTTTGAATAAGTCCGAGCTGGTGTGGCGCTTACGCCATACAAATTCACAAAGGTACGAGTCAAGTTGGTCGCGATCTGTTCCGCACTTCGTCCAGGCGTATATGAACGCTACAATTTTTGATAGCGGTAGCGTTGAGCCCTCTAGCCAGGTACCTTTGCGTACCGAAACCTTTTCGTTGCACATGCTCTTCTGGCAACGCCAGGTCGGCACGCCAGCCAAGCACTTAATTGCCATGTTGTGCTTGCGTTTGCATAACTTTTTCTTAGGAATAACATCATGTTCCTGGAAAAACTTTACTGCGGATTCATCGTCAGGCACATTTTGCCATAGCCACTTCAAATTAATACAAACATCGCTCATTGTTCTGCAAAAAAAATGACAAGAATTAGTGCGATATCTTGCAAAAAACAATAATATAAGAAACTAGGTCAGGTCAGGTCAGGTTTCTCAAGAAAACCGATTGCAGAAACAAAATCAGGGTCATCGACTGCCCTTGTTTGCAATTTCGTAGGAAAATCGAGTGCAGTCCATGAAACATACTAGGTCCGAATTTTGTTTTTTGTCATGACACCCGTCATTAAGCTTCGACTACTTGAAGTTAGCTAACAGCATAATCAGTGTACAGCACACTGTAATTGTAACAACCTTTTCCGGAACATAAGAACATAGTAAACGCAACCAAATCTGCCTACAACATGAAATGACTCCAAATAAACTATTTTTATGAACAAAAAATAACTCCGCATGAAATTTCCCCTCAAAATAATTGGCTGTGACTTCAATTACGAATTTTCTTCTCGAAGGGACGGGAATTCTACAAATATACTCGTAGTTTTTTGAACATTTGTTTCCTATTACAAGAGTAGCGTGAATAGTGTAGTTTTTGAAGCTGCTATTCCTAACATAAAGTACAAAAAAAATGTGCGACTACACTCATTTAAACAATTAATGTTGGGGCCTATTATATTTTATGGTATCTAGAAATACTGGTTTCATGGTTTAATCCTGTTCTTGAAGCGTCAAACCAAGGCCTACTTAAATCTAGTCAGGCCACGCTTGTACAAAATTTCATACTCTTTTTGTGAAATCGAGGAAAAGCCAATGAGACTATAAACTTACGAAAATACCAGTCATCAGAATTTTTAATTTCACATCCAAACCCAGTGAAACCAAATTGTGAAGCTGCATTAAAAATCTAAGTGTCTCATGAGCTTAAAGTAAATGGCTTAAAAATTTGTTCAAAATTATTTTTATGTAATAATGCGAGCGTAGACCAACTACAGTAGACATTGGTAGACTTTGGTCACACTACAAATAATGTTAATTATATGAAATAAGGTTGTCCCAGATGGCCATAAATTTGAAGTTTTGAAATGTGAATGAACTTAACCTGTGTGCGTTCGAAAGCTCATATTTGTTCCAGCCAGGATTTAGCAAAATTTAGCCGCTGACATCATTTCTGAATTGGTGATATCATTAATTTTTTTAGATTTAGCTCGAACGACTTCCTGTAAAGATTCTGAACATTGTTTACAAATCAGTTATGGCAAAAATTGATGGTAGTAATGACATTCGTTATTTTACTTATTAAACTCTTCAAGTTATAATGGAAATTGATACAGATTATTATTAATATTATAAAAAACAACTAATTCACTCATGATTATAAAATAAGATGGTACTGGTTCAACACCTCACCGGAAATTGATGACATTAATTATCCTTTTGCGTGTATGCTTTCGAGTTGTTTAACTTCCTTCGTAGTGGTAACGGTCAAGTGATGGAGGGGGCCGACAACTTTACGTGGGATCCGAACCACTGGTCGCTACATCATCTGAATGCGCATGACGGCCCCCATCCAACTACTATCCACACCCACTGTCGCTTAACTTCGATGTTCTACGGGAAACAATGTTGTGACATAGCCAAAGGATATTGGTCCTATTACCTATGCTGTTACTTCTTTCTCTACATCGCTTAGGCTACCAAAAACATTCCCAACATTCGCTGCGTTAAATAACCTAATTATTTTGGGGTGGGGGGAGAATATCACTAGTAAATTACCTTTTTTGGGGTGGTGGGAGAGTATCACTAGTAAATTACCTTTTTAGGGGTGGGGGGGAGAGTATCACTAATAAATTACTAATAATATCCCAAAGAAGAGAAGAATGTCGTTCATTTAACTATGTAGACCCCGAAGGGCAGCAACAAAGTAAAAACTGAATAACGGCAAATGTCTTAATAATTATTGAAAGCATAAAATTTGTTTTTATTTATAATAACTAGTACAGTTCCCGTCGCTTCGCTGACGGTTAGACAGGTTAAACTACAGAAAAGAACGCAGCCGTGAAAATTTTGAGCTTCACATTGTGTCAACATTTCTGAATCTGGTATCTCCCAAAACCTCCACCCCCATTCATGCAACTTGGGGGGCTAACCCCCTCCCCATTACCCCCACCCCTCCCCATTTACTGCCCGGGATAAATTTCACAAACAGACAGGCTTAAAAAATAAGCGCAAAAATACAAAAAAAATTGCGAAATTATTCATTACATAGTTGCACATAACGTATGTAATACATCATTAATTTATCATCTGTCAGTAATTATTACAGTTAGCTATTGCTTAACGCAAATTCATATTTCACAATTTCGAAAAAAAACGAGATACAGTGTAATCATTAGCGGTAAATTTTACAAGAAGACAATGTTTCAGTAAAGAGAAACATATTCCTAATTTTCTTGCCTCGTTTAATACGACTTTAAGTTACACGGTGGTTTTCAAGAGTGCTCGTGTTACGCGAGAGCTCCCTAGTATGTGAGGTCAATTAGATATTTCGCCATTACTACGGAAAAACCTTTCTACAGCTGGATTGTTTTTATAGGTTCATGTTTATGGCTCTTTGTATAGTCAACGCTTAGCCTGAAGAAATTTTGCTAATGCTGGACGTGGATCAAAATGACCTGCACCAACACCATTTAATGCAATAAGCAATCTGTTGTTGGCACCCTGCAATGACATTGCAAGCCTTCTGTCACTACGGAAAATATTATAATGCGATACCACTCTTTCTACTGCCATTGAATGTGGAGCTGCAGTGAGAACAAGATTCACGAGTGCTGTAAGTGGAGAGTCAGGATTTTTGGTCAGCTTCAGAAATACGTTTGAATTTCGTGTTGGTCTTCATGTTCGTTCAACCTCGGATTGTTGATAAAAATATCAATACAATCGTCAGTAAGTTCCATAGAGTCAAAATGTCTGTTCATTTTCCGAAGAAGAATGTTATCCTTTCTGGCCATAACTTCAGGAGATGTCGAATTAAAAACCTTTGAAATTTCTTTTAACGACGCATTTGCTCCTTCGTCCATTCTCTTTTGCAAGAAATTCTTAATTGACTCAAGTGTCTCATGCCTAATAGCACTGAAAGAGCGATTTGATAACGTGACGAACTGATTAGAAATTGCTCTTCTTGCTCTCCTTCTAACTGCACCTGTATCTTCTCTTGCCTCCTTATGTTGATCGTCATCCGTTGTCGGTTTACTTGTTCCTGCAACTTCGTCTACATCTCGCAACTTCGTCTACATCTCCCAATTTCTCCTCCCAACCACCGATATATGGTTTGTCCACCATCGTCGTGATACGCTCGATGTATCGAGTTTGGATTGCCGGAATATCGAACAGTATTAGGTCTGTTTTTTAAATTCCTTTTGTAGACAGGCAAGGTGATGAAGAATGTCAGCCATTAAACCAGTCAGTCTATATTGCTGACCTCCTGCCTCCCACATACGCAAAAAACCAGACGCCTGTTGCTTAGTGATTCTATCGTCAGTGGTGGAGATGCTTTCCCAGAAAGCAACACATGCTGGCAGATTGTTAAGTAGACTGACGCACATTGCTTGGACATGTTGGGCAAATCGTACTTCTGGTGGATTTAATAAACTGTTTGAACGTCAACCCTAGTTTTTTGCATTCAATTTTCACACACTTGGTACGGACAGAAGAGACATGAAAATATTTAACAGTATCTTTCACCTGGGAATACCATCGCTTCAATTCAGGAACAGTTGTGATTAACTCGTGAAACACCAAATCAGTTCTATGGCACACACATCATATGCAAGGAACCAGCCGTTGTAGTTCATCATTCAGTTTCTTCCACAACCCAGAATTGATACCGGTGTTGGCTGCTTCACCATCAGTTGTAAGGGATAACAGCTTGTCGGAAACAGGTGCATTGAAGTTAATTTCATTCATGTTGTCGCTCTCGGTGTCGTCGTCATCGCTTGAATCTTGGCCTTCTGGCGCTAGATTATTTATTATACTGAAATGATACATCGCCAGGCCTCTCTAAGCTTCTACCGAGAGCCTCCAGTAAGCCATTAGCTCCTCCTTCAACAGGCTCCACAGCTGCAAGAAAACGTGTAGTAATAACGCCATCTTTCACCAATCTTGCAGTCACAAACTTAATGCCTAGTTGTTGACGATCACATGATCCATCAATTTGTATTCCTAAAGCATCGCATTGATTTATTTCTTCAATGAGATTCCCCTTAAATACATCACCAATGCATGACAACATTTCATAGTAAATATTTGTCGTGCGATAGTGCATATCTGAACCTGTGGGTCTAAATGGTTCCATGTTGCAATCCCAGTCTTGGGAAAACTTCTGTACAAGTTGGTCGGAAAAGATATTGGTGAGACACCTTGATGGCCAGGAATATCCTGATACGGTTTCACACTCAGTGTCATTGTAGCAGTCCATTGCCAGGCGAAGTAGTTGTGAAACTTCCTGGATTCTATATCTCTTGAAGAGATTCAGCCAAAGATGTTTGTCGCTCTGCTTTTGAAACTGATCATGTAATTTGCTTGCCTCTAGTGCAGCTGCATGCGGTTTACCCTGAAGATGCTCAATTAAGCGCTGTGCTCCAAGTTTACCTTCTGTTCGTGCTCCGTACTGGATGCATAAGGTACACTGTTCAATGAAGCCTCTCAGCATCATCTATGAAACTGCAACAAACATTACACTTGACAAACAATCGAGTTTCTTTTATCCTTGTTTTTAATTCTTGTAAGAACCGAATCCGATGAATACACGTTCAACAATCTGTTAATATTAAGAGGTAAGCCCATATAGTACGATGTGGAACCAGTAGAAATGGAAGATGAATTGGCCACATCCGCATCTTGACCAATACTTGAAGGTGAGGTCTCTGGGTATGGACATTGAGAGGAGGCTGTATTTGAACAGTCAGATGCATAATTGAAGAACCTGTCAACCCTGTATCACTGGCCGTTGTAGATGTCAATGGTCGTTCATTAGCTGTAATTCCAACAGACTGAGTTCTTTACTATGTGTTTTATTGTTCGACTTGAAAAAACTAGATATGTCCATTGAGCCAACAGAATCATCTTTTTTAAAATTTTTACGACTAGACATTTTAGTATTCAAATACAATCTGTAATAGACAACCAATATTATTGATGTATGAATTTAATTTAGCATAATAAAGTGAATTGGTTACTAGAACATAGTAAAAATATTTTTAGTAGAAATAAAATAAAACAACACTAAAGTAAATTTATAGCTAATTAAAAGAGCAATGAATATCAATTAAAAATCTGATTGGTTTCAATAATCTGATATGCCTATATAAACTATAAATATAACCTATATAAACTATAAGTAGAACCCATTATAAACCCCCCACTATATTTAATAACAAATATTAATAGTGTATTAGTCTTGTGTATTAGTAATTGTGTATTATTAATAGTGTATTAGTAGTAAATATTAGTCTTGTAGGTTATCTCCCACCCCCACTATTAATAACAAATATTAATAGTGGGGGGGGGGGAGATAACCTACAAGAAGCATAAATAAAGTATTCAACAATTTTTAACGAAAAAATCATATACATTTGTAGGTAATACCATGTAATATTGTTTATATATAGTCTCATTATGTATGGAAATAAAAATATTGTGATAAATATTACGGATAATAAAACAACCAATTATTATATTTTGAACTGTAGGTAAATAGAATAAAATAGGCTAAACAGTATGCAAATATACAATTATGCAATATAAAAAATTGCCACTGTAAAAGACCCAAACACTCATTCATGCGTCACTTGCTCAAGATTGGCATAATTAGGCCCTGTAGCTGTAGCTATGCCTACCTGCTACCTGCATATCAACCATTATGTAATAGGGTCATGCAAATGAATACATAAATGTATAATTGCATTAGAATAAATAATTTCAATCACATAAACATAGGACAGGCCGCCATCCATGATTCCATCGCATTACAATTATATACCAAGGCAGCATTAGCAAGTCAATATCTTAATACTACAATATAATATGAATAAAATTAAACTATGTAATAGAACTTATAGAAAACAAAGTTATTTATTTACCTCTATCCCCTTTAAAGACACTTAAATTAAAAGCAACAGAATTGAACAGATCAAGCTGGCTATTTCACTCATTGCTTTAGTATTAGGGCCAGCATGGGTCTTGTTTACAACGGATTTTATGGCAAATGCCAAACTACCGATTAGATTTATAGCCAAGTTGGCGACTTTGGCTGTATTCTTTTGGCTGCTTTATCCATGGATTTGACCGAGTTTTTTTTAGATGATTGAATACAGTATTATTTTGGTTTTTTAACTGGGTCGGTGAAATCTATTTAGTGGATGGGTGAAAATCTTTACTGGGTGGGTGATCACCCACTCAGTTAACATGTTAGATTTAGGCCTGATCTGTAGATCCCATCCGCCACATGACCCGTTCTGTTAAATAACCTTTCTGACAAAATTTGGCGAAATAATATATTTTTTGGAAATCTCCAAATTTTTAAAGGAATTTTCACACATTCACAATTTTTCTTCAAGACAATTGTTGGAAAAAAAAAAAAACTGAATAAAAATTTTAAAAAGTACAAAATGTTGAAAGTAATATTATCGTAAATGTAAAATTCAATATCACAAATTTTGTACATTGATGAGATTTCCAGAAAATTCAATTTTCTTTCATTATTATGTACATTTACACTTATTTCAGTTTTATCAATTAAAAATATTGAAGAAACATTCTATTTTGTTATATTTAATATTTATTTGTGGATTAGTTTCTTTAATGAAGCGATTCCGACATTCGCAAACTGTGAAAAACATTGAAAAAAACATTGAAAAAAACATTGAAAAATCCTTTAAAATGGTGTTTTCTGGTTGTTTTCCCGTTTTTTTCTGGTATTTTTTCAAATGTCCGTGAATTTTGGTTGGTTTATACTTGTGCTGAAACACTCTTTGGTGCAGTGTGTTTGTGGTGTAACCAATATAAGAGAAGTTACATTCATCTCCCGAGCATCTAAATTAGTCCACCATGTTCGTACTTTCACTCTGAGAACACTTCTTTCTCCTTGAAAAATATGTCGACACGCGTTTAATTTCGTAATAATTTCTAATTACCAATTTCTTATTATTTTAATATCCTATTTTTTTAAAATTTGTTCAACAGTCGGAAATCGGAAGCGCATAACGATTTCCGCCCCGTCATTATTATCCATTGGTTCAGATCTTCTGATAATAAACTATTTTTTTTAATGAACAATAAAGGAACTGGATTTTTTTTTAAATTTTTCCCGTCTGTCTCTTTAGGAAAAAGACCCCATTTAGATGTAATTTTGTGGGCACGATGTAATAATGTTACTATAGAAATTTTATATTTTGGAGAAAGTACGAATTATAATTTGTATTTTAAAGGTCTTTTTGTCTGTTGGATTTGTATAAACCGTTCTCTTAACAAGAAAAAAGGGGTTCTCTCACAGTGAAAATACGAATGTGGTATATCAATGTAGATGTTCGGAACAAAGATGTAATTCCTCTTACATTAGTTACATCACAAACACACTACAGCACCTCAGAGCACTTCAACACGAGTATAAAACGAAGCAAAATTCACGAACATTTGAAAAAAGACGCGAAAGAAAAACGGATACCACCACCCACCTTGAGGAACTTTTCAATATATAAAAAAAATGTTTTTCACAGTTTGCTAATGTCGGAATCGCTTCATTAAAGAAACTAATCCACAAATAAATATTAAATATAACAAAATGGAATGTTTCTTCAATATTTTTAATTGACAAAACTGAAATAAGTGTGAATGTACATAATAATGAAAGAACATTGATTTTTCGGGAAAATCTCATCAATGTACAAAATTTGTAATATTGAATTTTACATGTACGATAATATTACTTACAACATTTTGTACTTTTTAAAAATTTTTATTCACTTTTGAGATGTCTCAAATAATATGGGCGAAACGTTAAAATATAAATATCTGAAGCGATAGTTTCCTTTTCTCAAGGATTATTTTGAAGAAAAATTTTCAAGGTACGAGAAATTCCTTTAGAAAATTTGAGAATTCTCCAAAATATGTTAAATTTGAAACTGACCTTAAATTTATTTATTTATTATTATTATTATTATTTTGTTGTTGTTGTTGTTGTAGCTATTGAGATTTCTACTTCCTCCTCCATTTTGATCTCCTGTTTTAAATTTGCTACTGACGTTTCGTTCATTTACTGGGAACATCGTCAGAGTGTCATCGTTTGTAATTCGCGTTGGAGCGAAATGACACCTCAAAAGGCCGAAAGTTTCTCATATATACCTACAATTTCTCTTCTCTGCGGCAGTTGTGTCACGCGTTATAGATGTCCTCACCGAAATTTAGCAACGCGAAGATAGTAATGCTCCATTTAAAATACTATGAATAATTATTATTGATAATTCACCGTGTAACAAAAAAAATTTTTTTCTTTGTTTCTGGGCAATAACCTTTATTTTCTGATTCATTATGCTTCAAATCACTGGAAAAAAGCTGTCAGTGATTTTAAACTTCGGGTTTGTTGTCAGTACATCGATTTTGTTGAAATAAGAATATTATTATTTTTTAACCCTACAGTATATGGACATCTGCGACAGATCTGTAAACGCTTCAAAATTTACTATATATTTACCGAAACAAGTACATTTTAACTTAACTGACGATATCATCAAATTTGTAACGGTTCAAGGAGTTTATATCACGAATTGGCAACTCCTACTGCAGAAAACCGAGCTTTAATGAAAAAAATAAGTTAGTGCGTCAGTAGAAGTAAAAGTGTATGGTTACGCAGTTCGTTTTTTATTTTTTTATCACTTTATTTGATTAAAGGTAAGTTGAATAATTTTTTATTGCTCAATATATGTTGTTAGAGTGGCTGAAGTAATATAAAACAATTCTGATAAACTGAGCACTAGAATATTTTATTGAAACGTAACAATATTGATGGCTCTGACATCCATGCCTTCTTTGCCACGTGGTATAAGGTTGTCCAATTTGTATTATATATATTACATTATATATATTTATATATATTATTATATATATTATATATATATATTATTTATATATATGTTATTAATATATATATATTACATTAAAAATCACATATTTATGTTCAAAGTACTCTAAATGAATGTTTAATATAGGTAAAAAAAATTTTAAGACAAAAATAAGAATTATGTCCATATAGGGTTAAATTAATCCATTATTTTTACTTTTTCAGACGTGTGACGTGTGACGAAGTTACTGTTATGGCTGCTCGTGGTTACAAATACCCAGCGGATTCCTTCTGCTACGTGTGCGGCGAGTTCTTCGCAAAGACAGTTAAAAAACACTGCTTGGACAGTTGCACCCGTGCAAAGGAAGCCTATCATGCCTACTTCGGAATGCCAGTCGGTGACCAAGACAAACGCTGGGCACCACATGTCATCCGTGACTACTGCCGCCGCACTCTTGAAGGTTGGTTTAGAGGAGAGAGAGGGCAATGCGTTTCGCTATCCCCCGTGTCTGGCGTGAGCCCTCAGACCATCTCACGGACTGCTATTTCTGTATGGTGGACCCAACAAAACGAAGAAAGGGGAAGAATGCGCCTCCCATTGAGTACCCTGACATTCCGTCATCTATTGCACCTGTTCCCCATAACGCGACGGACCTACCTGTGCCACAGCCTCCCTTGAGAGATCAATCTTGTCCAGCAGAAGAAGCAAGCTATGATGATTCCGAGGAGGAGCAAGGTACGTCATCTGCTGCGCGCCGTCGACGCCGGGTGGCCGGTGAAAGGTGCCCCTACTACCCCAACCAAGAGGACATCAACGACCTCATCAGGGAAATGGCCTTGACAAAGTCCAACGCCGAGCTGCTTATTTCCAGACTGAAGCAGTGGGACTTACTGGACGACAGCGTTCGAATTACTTCCCAGAGGAAGCGGCATCGCGGCTTTTCAGTGTTCTTCACTCTTAGAGATGGGTTGTGCTACTGCCATGACATCAGAGGACTCTTCGACGCTGTGGGCATACCCTGCAACACCTCTGACTGGCGGCTCTTCATCGACAGTTCATCTAAAAGCCTCAAGGCTGTTTTACTGCACAACACAAATCAGTGGCCCTCGATTCCTCTGGCTCATTCAGTGCACATGAAAGAAGAGTACCAGAACGTCAAAATCCTGCTGAGTGCACTGAAGTACGACCAATTCAGCTGGAAGGTCATTGGCGATTTCAAGATGGTGGCCTTCTTGATGGGGCTTCAGGGAGGCTTCACCAAGTTCCCTTGCTATCTGTGCCTCTGGGATAGCCGAAATACAGCCCTTCACTACGAGAAGAGGAACTGGCCCCTCAGGACCGGCTATGAGGTTGGGGCCCATAACGTGAAGCAAGAGCCGCTGGTGGAGCCAACGAAAGTGCTGCTGCCACCCCTGCACATCAAATTGGGCATCATTAAGCAGTTTGTTAAACAGCTGGATCCAGAGGGTGAGGCCTTGAAGCACATCCAGGAGCTGTTCCCGAAGTTGTCGGAGGCGAAGATCAAAGCAGGAGTATTTGTGGGCCCTCAGGTGAAGCGACTTATTGACTCCGACAGCTTTCCTGAGAAGCTGTCTGAGGTTGAGCGGGCAGCTTGGACAAGCTTCGTTTCTCTAGTCAAAGGTTTCCTCGGAAACCACAAGGCAGAGAACTACAGGGAAATCGTTGACGAACTTGTGGACACGTACCGGAGCATGGGCTGCCGGATGTCGCTGAAACTGCACGTACTACACGCCCACCTTGATGAGTTCAAAGAAAACATGGGAGACTACTCAGAAGAACAAGGTGAAAGATTTCACCAGGATGTCAGCTCTTTCGAGGACGCTACAAGGGACAGTACAATGAAAGTATGATGGGGACTATATCTGGAACCTTTTGCGTGAGAGTGAACTGAAATACAATCGCCAATCTCGTAGACAAACTTCTTTTTGATTAAACTATAACGCTAGAATTTTTGTATCAATTCTGTATCAATTCTCCGTAGCAATACTCTTTATCAACGCTCTGCATCACTGCACTGTATCACTGTCTGTGTATTAACATATTATAATACATAATTATTCCCTACTCGTTTCCTTTTTATTTTCATTTCTAAAGACGGGGCCTGGAGAACTTCATTTTTCATCATTGATTTATCATAATAATCGTGTTAACATCAATTAAAATTATACTTAACAGGATTCATTTGATTTAAAAGCAGATAGTGTGAAAAACCCTTAAATTAATAAGCAAAAATGGCCAAAAATCAATAAATCGATCTCATGAACTCAGAACCGAAGTCTGAACTTGGTGACTGCTCATTTTTACTTATTTATGCCCTAAAAAATCAGAAAATAATAGTTTTAACTCATGGACAAATTTTGTGTTACACGGTGATATAATTATTGATAGCATTGCCTTATATACTTCAATATTGAAATACATATTCTTATGACATCTTAGTTTGAGTTCTCATAAGGTATAACTATAAGCCGAATAGTAACCTAATTTAGCGGTCAAATGTGGAAGTTCTGAAGAAGTGAACTACGTCCAATATTACAAACCTTTTTGTATATTCTTGTATTTACATATTTCCAGGAAAGTAAACATATCGTAAGAACTAATGGCAAAGTTTCTTGATATCAAAATGGCTACGGTCACTGAGGAAGATTTTGAAAATGAACAGCACAATGTTCGGGTAAGTTTACGTTGCCAAAATAATCTAAAAAAAAAACAATTTTTGGGATCACCTGAAGATTAGGGCCTCCAGCCTTCTTTAGTTAGCCTTATAAGGCTAACTAACGAAAATAACACGACCTAACCTAACCAATCGTTAGGTCAACTGTACGCCCTTGACGATTGGTTAGGTTAGGTCGCGATATTTTCGTTAGTTAGCCTTATAAAGTTAACTAAAAAAAGACTGGGGGCCCTGATCTTCAGGTGATCCAATTTTTGTTTTTGTTAGTTAGCCTTATAAAGTTAACTAAAAAAAAAGGCTGGGGCCCCTGATCTTCAGGTGATCCAATTTTTGTTATAGACATGCTGTGATTTTAAATTTAATGTAAATTCTATACTTTTGCAGAGTAACTTAAAATTTAGGGATTGGTAAGAAATTATATGTGTATAAGGAGAAAATAATAGAAAAATTGGAGCAAGTGTAGTTTACGTCCCCCTGTGGTGCCTAGTGTAGTTTACATTTCCCTACTACATTATCATAGTGTAGTTTATGTTCCCCTACATTATCCTAGCGTAGTTTACGTTCCCTGTTTCTGCTCGAGCTTAGGTGAACCTGAGGGCACACTTCCCATGCTGTAGTTAAGGAAATGAGCTTTCTGTACAGTATATATATATATATATATATATACTTTTGATAATTTTTGGTTTGCTTCCGCCCGAATTGTTCATTCTGACGAAGGCAAAGCTTGTCATCCCACCTTAGACCTACAGTTTAAGGTGGAATCCGAACCACGCCCCACCAGCAGCCCAGCGTCTTAACCACAAGGCCACCCAGGGTACCCATTTATCTACCAACCACTTTCTTTATTATGTGGAAGGATGAACAGCTGAGTTTTGCTACGCGCCGCCTGCCATCACTGGGTCTCGATCCCGGGGCCGATGGATTTGTAGTCAGCGACGCTAACCACGACACCACCGAGGCGCGCATATATATATATATATATATATATGATATAAAAACCACGAAGGAAAGGAAACACAAAATGGTGCTCAAGCGCTTTCGTCTAATGACATCCTCAGGATGTCCTGAGGATGTCATTAGACGAAAGCGCTTGAGCACCATTTTGTGTTTCCTTTCCTTCGTGGTTTTATTCATCATAAATATTTTTCGTGTTACTTTCGTGAAATAATTTTCATATACAGTATATATATATATTTTTTTTTTGTCGACCACTTTATTGAGTGATATTAATAAAGATTTAATAAATAATTTCTTGACATATTAAATTTTAAAATAGTACCAAAGGGTATCATCAAAACATTGGGTATTTATTGCTAAAATTACCGCATTATATACCCTAAAACGTGCCATAATCGGTATTTCCATGACAACGACCTCAGCTCAAACCGAATAAAGGCATCAACATTAAGCTTAGAAGTTTTTTACTTCATCCATTTATTTTATATATATATATATATATATATATATATACAGGGTGTCCCATAAGTTCAGTCCTGAACTCCTGAGGAAAAGGTGGAGGCCTTTTCCTAAAAAAGGCCCCAAAACGAAACCTCAATTTGAACATTTGTTTTAGTTGTAATGTATTATTTTTGTAAATTTAATTTAAAATAAATTTTCCTATGAGACTGGACTTATGGGACACCCTGTATATATATAAAAATTTTCGCAGGCGAAGACATTTTACTTAGAAGATTGTGAAGTAGACTTGGACAGCGACGAAAGGTAAGATACATAATCTCGTAACCTCGTAGTAGTTCTGTACGTTGGTCTTTCTTCAAACGAAGGTCAAGCTGGTGGCCCCACCTCTAGGCCTGACCTGATGGAGGAGCGAGTTGCTTTCTTGCGATCTTCATCGCGCATAGCCAGATATACCCGGCTCATCTGGTACCATCCTGAGCCAGGTGTCTAGTCTTCTTTTCAAGAATTCTATATTTACACCAGTAATGTTCCTGCTCCCTCGGAAGCTGGTTAAATAATCTTGGTTTCGTGACAACCAAGCTATTTTCCTTTAGAATTGAGGGTGCCCCTTGTCCGACATTTAGTATGGGAACACTACACATTCTACCTTTCCTATTTTCCGCTGTTGTTGGGCAGTTACTGGGTTAAGTTTGAGGTTAGGTACCAGTTTTTCGATCATTTTCCACATGTTGATTATGGTGTGCCTCTCTCTTCTTCTTTCCAGGGAGTACAGATTTAGTTTACCGAGTCTTTCCCAGTAGTTGAGTTCTTTGCAGCCATCAATCTTATCTGTGAAATGTTTCCGAGTTTCTTCTAGTTTATTAGTTTCTTCCTTTTTATATGGGGACGTCAAGACTGAGCAGTATTCAAGTTTTGGTATGATCAGTTATTCTCAACAGGGGAATCATTACTTTCTTGTCCTTTCTTTTAAAGGTTCTCAGTACTGTACCTGTCCTGCGACTCTTTTTGCTCTGTTTATCGTTATCTGAATTTGTGTCTGAAATTTTACATCAATGGTCATTATAACCCCTAAATCTATTGCTTTTTTGCTTCTCTGAATTTCCTGTCTATCTGGGAAATTCAGATAGACACAGATATAATTAAAAACACATAATTAAAAGGACTATTCTAGAATGTGCATTTATCCATTTAAAAAATAATTTCAATAACGGTGCGGGAATTTATAAAAATGACAATATCCTGTTAAAAATTCCTTTTGCCTTTCATTAACTCTTGTTAATTAATTATGTGCTAATCTTTTTGTTTTTCTGTCCCGCTTGTATATATTTTTGTCATCTTGCCTTCTCTCTTCATTCCCTGACGAGGTGTACTTCTGAATACACGAAATGCCTTGGAATCATTTTTCTTTTTCCTTGTGGGTTTGAATCATATATATATATATATATATATATATACGTTCATCGAGAAATTTTAGCTCTTGAGATATGGTAGGAAAGAGGCATTTAACCAAACTGCATATTATACTCCAGATAGACAGGAAATTCAGAGAAGCACGAAAGCGATCGATCTGGGGGTAATAATGACCGATGATACGAAATTCGAAACACAAAATCAGATAGTGATAAATAAAGCAAAAAGAGTCGCGGGACAGGTACTAAGAACGTTCAAAAAAAGGGGCAGGACAGTAATGATTCCCCTGCTAAAAACACTGATTATACCAAAACTTGAATACTGCTCAGTTTTGACGTCCCCATATAAAATGGAAGAAACTAATAAATTAGAAGAAACGCAGAGACATTTCACAGCCAAGATTGATGGCTGCAAATAACTGAACTACTGGGAAAGACTACGTAAACTAAATCTGTACTCCCTGGAAAGAAGAAGAGAGAGGTACACCATAATCTACATATGGAAAATGATCGAAAAACTGATACCAAACCTCAAACTAAACCCAATTACCACTCAAACAACGCTGGAAAATAGGAAAGGCAGAATGTGTAGTGTTCCCAAATTAAAGCCCCGACAAGGGACCTTCTCAACATTGAAGGAAAATAGCTTGGTTGTCAGGGGGCTAAGATTTTCAACCACCTTCCAAAGGACATCAGAAACGTTACAGGGGTCGAAGTTGAAGTCTTCAAGAGAAGACTAGATGCCTGGCTCAATACGGTACCAGATGATCCGAGTGTACCTGGCTATGTACAGTGGAGAGCGCAAGAAAGCAACTCGCTTCTCCACCAAGCCAGACCTAGAGGCGGGGTCACCAGCTTGACCTTCGTGTGAAGAGAGACCAACGCACAGAAAAGCAACAAGATTAACAAGGTATATATATTATATACTGAACCCTCGCTAATTCGATATCGTCGGGGTTCTGGATCGATCGCATTAGCGCGAAATATCGAATTAACGCGAAATTAAAATTGTCTATATAAACTATTGTAAATATAGTATGCATAATATACAGGGTGTCCCATAAGTCCGGCATCATAGGAGAAATTCATATTTTTCTATTTCTACAAACCATAATTCATATTTTTCTCTTTCTACAGGCCATAATGTCTGTGAGCAAGGAAGAACGAATCCAGATAATTCTACTCATAGGAAATCGGAGTCAAAGAGAGAACGCTGCTGAATTTAACAGACTGCATCCAGACCGCGAGCCAATAACGCAGAGTTGTGTTAGCAGACTTGTTGCAAAGTTTAAGGAAACAGGATCCATAGAAGATAAACCACGCAGTGGACCTTCAAGGAGGTCCGCTGACGATGATACAGCGACTGCTATCCTGGCTCATTTTAACAGAAGTCCCAATAAGTCTCTTCGGCGATTGTCCGCCGAGACAGGAGTGTCGAAAAGTAGCATCCATCTCATTCTTCAGGCTCACAAATGGCATCCATATAAACTTCAGATCCTACAGAAATTAAGCGAAGATGATCCTGACCGGCGGATAGAATTTTGTGAATGGGCTACAGAACAATATGCTCGGGATGCCAATTTCCCGTCCACCATTCTGTTCAGTGACGAGGCTGTTTTTTATGGAAATGGTGAGGTAAATCGACAGAACACCCGCTACTGGTCTCAAAACAACCCTCACTGGTATACCTCTTCAAAGGAACAAGGTGCATCTCGGGTGATGGTATGGTGTGACATTTGGAAGGATCGCATCATAGACCCCCTCTTTTTCGATGAACATGTCACTGGAGGCACTTACCTACGTACGCTCAAGGAAGAAGCATTTCCCAGTGTCTTGAACGAAGAAGGAAATTTCCCAACATGGTTTCAGCAAGACGGCGCTCCTGCACATTACAGCACCCAAGTAAGGGAATATCCGTACCAACAATTCCCTGGTCATTGGATAGGACGTCGAGGTCCTGTGGATTCAGTGTGGAATGGCCAGCTAGAAGCCCGGATCTCACGCCACTAGATTTTTATCTCTGGGACCACTTGAAAGCGCTGGTATACGCAGAGAAAATTAGGAGTGTTGAACATTTGCGGCAGCGCATTATTGGGGCATGTAACACCATTACTCCTGACATCATTCACCGTGTGCTTGCTGATTGGGTATTACGTCTGAATTTGTATTGAAAACAATGGTGGACATATTGAGCACGTTCTGTAAATAAAAGCTTTTGTTTTGCCTTTTTTTATTATTTTTCCTATGATGCTGGACTTATGGGACACCCTGTAGTATATATGTTGTGTATATATACTAAAGTACATATGAAGTATATATATGCATAGTATATGTATTTTATATGTAAATATAAGCATTTATAATAAATTTTGTTTCAACAAACAGCCACCATGGCGCTGCCATAGCTCAGGGCAGGGGACGCAGAATGGACATGATCGTACAGGAATGGTGAACATGTGATACCACATGGGGAATTTCGTGATTTTTTTCGACCAATTCGATATTTTTCCTCAAGATCACGAAATTTTCTCACTAAGTCTATCCGTAGGAAAAAGTATAGAATTATCACGAAATATCGAATTATTTATGAATGTCGAAATACTGAGGGTTCAGTATATATTAGTGGTGGACCGGATGTCAGTTTTTCAACATATGCGGATCTTTAATTTCAGTATCCGCGGATGCGGATATTAATCTATCAATATAGAATTATGAATATATGACCTAATTTTTCAAATTTCGTGATATTACTATTATGGCAGGCAATGCGTAAGAATTAAAATTAATATTAACGTTTTCATTATGATAAAAATAATAACTTTCTCAAGAGTTTCAGCCACAGAAAATTCAATGAAACAAGTTTCATTCAATTTTCTGTGTTACCACCTATTTAGATTTTGAGCTTTATATATTTGTTTGTTCATTAATAACAGTGGTGGGCACCGTTAACCAAAAAGTTAACTTCGATAACGATAATCCGTTAACCCCAATTTTTAACTCTGATAACGATAATCCGATAATTTTACTACAAAATTAAAGGAAGTTAACGATAATCCGTTAACGATAACTATTTCTTTACTAACATTTAAAAAAATCAAGGAAAAAAGCTTTAAAACCCATAGAAAATGTTTATTTATGCAAAATCCAACAATAAATAGGTATTTAACTGTATTTTTATCAAGTTTTGCAACTTTTTTGCTTAATAACTTTTTTTTTATTTTTAATAAAAAATGTACTGATTACATGTTTTAACTAAATTTTAATTTACCAGAGAATTATTATGGCGGGAACTGAAAGGTAAAATTAAATTTTAGGCACATTTATTAAAGACTATGACACAATGTGCTGGTTGCCCTTCAGAAAGACCAACTTCTCAAAATTAGGCCCAACTGCCAGTCTTGACCTCTTGGGCCTCAGGATGTCCTTGCCGAGAGAGAAGAGCCATTCCACTGCGGCAGAGGACGGAATTGGCAGACTGAAGTTATGGCGGTTTGAATTCATTCGCGGAGCGATCTTCCGTGAATGACTCCTCGCAGTTAACGTGTTAACGGACTTTAACAGACTAAATATCGAGTTATCGGAAGTTAACTGGTCCGATAACAATAAATGGAAATTAACTTCCGTTAAAAAAAGTAACTTCGTTAATTAACTGTTATCGGATTAACGCTTTAGTGCCCAACACTGATTAATAATTAATACTTTACATGAAATGTGCATGACTGGGCCTTATAAGCTACTTTATAAGCTAATTTAATTGTAAATTGCATAATTTATTAGAGGTAATATCCGCATAACATCCACAGTCAGAAGTGCGGATGCGGATGCGGATATCCGGTCCACCACTAGTGTATATATATATATATATATATATATACATATATATATACAGGGCGTCCCAAAAAAATGTATACACACTTTAAATAATTATAAAGGCAGTGTTTATTAAAATACATTTCATTTTCAAAATGTAATAGAATCTACAGACATTATTTAATTGTTTTGTCAACGCCTGTTTTCAAACTGACGTCCGTTCTGGTCCAGGCACTGCTGATAACGCGAAGCAATGGAATCGCAAACATCACGAAACATTTCGTTTGGTATTTGTGTGCATTCTCGTTCAATGGCTGCTCTCAATTCAGCGACTGTTGCAGGTTTTATAGCGTAGACTTTGTCTTTTAAGTATCCCCATAAAAAAAGTCTAGTGGTGTGAGGTCTGGTGAACGCGGAGGGTATTCTACGAAACCCCTTCGTCCAGTCCACATCCACATCGTGCCAAGTACCACTCGCAATACTCCACTCTTCGGTCCGGATCATCATCATCTTCATTAATAGCATGGACTAATCTTGGAATGTAACTTTTCCATTGACAGCGCTTCAAAATGCGTTGGACAGACGATTCTGAAATTCCTACCTCACGACTCGCTTGCCGCACAGATTTTCTTGGACTTTGGTGATACGTTTCCAGTACTCTTTCTTGCTTTGTGGGGCTTGTCGATGTCCGTGGTCTTCCGGAACGCTTCTTGTGGACATTCTGAACAGTTCCATCGGCTTCAAACTTATCTCTAATTCGAGTGATGGTAAGTCGCGTTGGTGGATCTGTTTGAAACTCCCTCCTAAACTGTCTTTGCACTTCAACTGCGTTTTCACACTTCCAGTAGCATTTTAGAATGAATTTCCTTTGTTCAAAGCTTAGTCTGACTGCCATTATTAATTCTAATGGGTTTAACTTGGAAAGAAAGAAACATCAATTGAGCTATCAGCTGTTAAAGTGTGTATACATTTTTTTGGGACGCCCTGTATATATGGTTGCAAAAGTCCTACCTTCCTTCCGTGAATGAAAGATAAAGACGCAACAACTAAAATTTAAGACAAGGTCTCCAACGCCGCATCGTTACCATGGAAACAATATGCTGTACCCTTTTGAAAGAAACTATTTGGAAGCTCATTTTAAGAAACAATAAAAGTACTGTGACCGTTACTGAGTTAAAAAAAAATAAAACCGTTGTACTATACAGGGTTTCAGCTTGACAGAACAAAGAACATTTGGCGTATAAACTCTCTCTCTCTCTCTCTCTCTCTCTCTCTCTCTCTCTCTCTCTCTCTCTCTCTCTCTCTCTCTACACACACACACACACACACACACACACACACTATTTGTAACGAATTAGGAGGTTCAGAAAGTGGCAGAGCTTTCGAGTGAACTAATGCAGCCCATTACGCTAACTCCTGGATTAATATTGCCAGTACCATCGGGATTCGATCCCCTGATCTTAGTGTCCTCACTTTGTTTACAAGGTAACGATGTTATACCCACTGAGCTACGGACGCTGTACTCTTTCGACAATACTCCCAAAAATGAACAGTAATAGAAGACTTTCAGATATTTTCTCATTTAGGCCAGCCGCACACAGGATCGTCTCGCGACTCACGACTGACGACTCGAGTCGCGTGTAATTTTTACATTGACAGAATGGGAGCCCCGTACACTGCAGCGACCGCGACGCGATTCCTCAGAATCTCGTCGCGGTCGCTGCAGTCATGAGTCGCGAGAGGACCCTGTGTGCGACCGGCCTAAATGTCTACAAAGCGCTTTTTCTAACAATTCCTCTATCCTCTACCTGAATTTAAAACCTTCTTCTGAAGACTTTTAGACATAACCAAATTCCTACGAATGATCAGTGGAGCGAATCTCACTCAAGCTCTCCAGATGATGGACCAGAGTTCATCCTCTCAAATATCTAAAAGGAATCTCAACGGTCTCCATGGAAGAGAAGGATGCTCTATTTTGTTTGTCATATATTACGAAGTACAGTGAATCTTGGTCGGGTGGGGGTCGGGGTGGGGGTTCTTGGAGGCAATCTACTTTTTCCCACTTAATACTGAAGAATCTTCAACGCGCATCACACGATCACGCGGCAGATATTGGAAGAACGCGTCAGCGCCATGAGGCTGAAACATACTTCTTTGGTATTTGACATATAAATTTCTAGGACACACCTTTATTTTGAAAGAAATTTGAAATTTTATTCGTGACTCCTTCGTAAGATCTAAAGTCATGTGACGTATGATCCTGACCGTTACCTCACCGAGGAAAGCAAAAAACACTTTAATCACTGAAGTCTGAGGTGCGAGCCCAGGGCCTTCAATTAATACCCCGACGAACTGAGGTCGGAGGAATTAGGTGATGCGGCTCTAAAATTCCTAGGAATTTTAACGGTAAATTTCCGCTGGGAATTTTTGAAATTTTCGGAAACTTTGGGAAATCTTCTAAAAGTTTAATTTTGAGAAAGGGAACACCCGCGTATACTCGAATGAGGGAACACCCGTGTATACTTGAATGAGGGAACTTTCTATTATTTAATTGTCTGAGAAAAGTGTAGAGTATTGCAACCAAGAAAAGCAATTGAAAATGAGTTGGTAATATTAGCAAATGATTCGCTTCAATATAATACTGGCATCCGGTAGTAGCGTGGAAGTTGGAGATATTGAAATAGAAAACGTCACTCCTTCATTTTTTTGTAATCCCCAATTATTTCAGAAGAAGAAAATTCCCACATTGCCCACCCGAAAATTCTGTGCAAAAGTAAATTTTAACAACACGTGAATATTAAATCATATTGATTATAAATACCCATTTTCAGTCACGTATATCATATTCCGAGTAAGTTTCCTTTTTAAGTGGAAAAATAAATTTTCCTATTAAAATATGTTATAGTTTTCCTATTTGTTTCCTCTCCCCTAAAAGTATTTAATAAACTTAAAAATTACCTGAAATTAAAAATTCTCAAAATTCCCGACCCATTCAAAAATCCCGCAACTTTACATGGACAGTTTCCAAAATTCACGGAAAGTTTCCACCTCTTTGCAATGGTATTAGGTGGCCAGTACAAACAAAGCATATCTTCCCTGCGATCGTGAAGCCATTGTTGCACGATATAGTTTGTGTGAATATAGGTGGGGGGGGGGGGGTTGTTTTGCGCTAGTCCCTCTGAAACTAAATAAACTTTTTCTCTTGCAACAGAAGCTTACTTAAAGTTTCCATGTATTGGTCCCCAGTTTACCTGCCTCCTCCTATTTTGGTCAGTTCTCTAGGACCTAAGTGGGACATCCCTCCGGATATTACAGTGATTCTTCTATTCATTTGGTGGTTGGCCTGAGCATTGTAGCAAAATATTAGATCATTAATGAAATTACCGGAACAAATTGCTGCAAATTATGAATGAGGTTTCTTTTGTGTGAATGAGCTTCGAAAATGGCCCTAACTTAATATTATTAATGGAAGTTTATGCTCCTTAGGAACCGTAAAGATCGGAACACAGTTTCAAACGCTAATTATTTATTGTTAACTATTAGTAGTATAAGTGCACATTATAAGCTTAAATAAATCATTACAGTTAATTTTCTTATTTGGGTCTCAATAATGTTTAATGTTCACATGGACTTTTGAAGGCCAATTCATTGCAAAAACTTTAACTGCCATGATACTATAGTGCCACCTTGAAGTACAATAGTTACAATACCAACTATTGTTTTGGTACTTGCGTATTAACGGTGACCCTAAGTAATCTTCCTTGTTCTAATTTTCTTTCCTGAATAAGCCTTACTTAGGGTCTCCCGTTAATACGTAAGTACCATTGTTTTTGTAATGTAATAATAACTGTCACAGTAAATGCATTGTTTCTTAAAACGTGTTTTCAAGTAATATGTCTTTAAAAATCATATATTGGTTTCCATGGCAACTTGGCGACGTTGGAGACCTTAAATCTTTGAATTGTTGCGTCTCTGTCTTTCATTTACTGAAGAGAGAGAGAGAGAGGACTTTTTCAATCCACTCTATATGGAAATGAATAAACAACATGGCTTACATTTAAAAATCAGTCACTGTTAGTCACTTTATGTTCCAAAATCTTATAAATGTGTTGCATATTGCAAATAATCTGACGATGGTCCTTCAGTTTTTAAGCTCGTGTTCTTTTAATACGTGTTTGGTTTCTGCAGTGCATGTATCATATGAACAAACTAAATAAAATCGTTAAACAGTCTCTTATTTTAAAATCTTCTCTGTGATTGGTTAATTTTTTATTTATTTCCACACGATTCGTTAACCATTTTCGAATAGACCAATCACATTTGGTGACGGTTGGAATAGTTTGAAGCTCATCAGGTTAGACTGACCAATCGCGCAATAGCTTTCAAAAGTGAACCAAGAGGATTGTTATGGAGCTTTTTATAAAAATTAATTTGCTATTTATGACTAGACACTCAATAATAATAATATAAATATGCTTTGAAAATGCAGGTAACTACAATCCAACTGTGTTCCAGCCTGGCGTACGAGAAATGGAAGTCGCTCTTGTCTTTACCACTCTGCAGGGCAACTTTCATTTTTCTCGTCCCAGGCTGGAACGCTGTTGAACTGTGGTTAATTGCAATTTCTAAGCATTGTTTAAGTCCGTCTTTATCGCGGTTTTCTTTACATATATATATACCATTTTGAGTTACAGTATATATATATATATAATATACATGTTCAGATTAATATATGTAAATTTATTCCAGAATGTGTTCGAATGCTGAAGTGAAGCCATCTCATATCTTGGACGACAAAGGTGTGTATATATATATTTCAACAATCTGTAAATGATGTTCACTGAAGGGAAAAATAGTCATAAAGATTATATTTAGTTTATGTTGTATTCCATATAGGACTAGTTAAAACGGAAAAGATCACGGATACATGATTCATCAGGAGCCATGCGTAGCTTTGTGTAAAATGTATTAATATTTTTCCCAATAACGCAATAAGATGAATTACCGTTGTAGGAAATATTACGCGACCTTTTTCATACCTGAATTTGCTTCAGGAAATATTTACAATACTCGTGAAAAAAACCCTCCGCTTTTTCCTCACGAGTGTAACTCCCAAAATAAGACATCAATTTGAACATTTGTTTTAGTTCTAATGTATTAATTTTGTAAATTTAATTGAAAATAAATTTTCCTTTGAGACCGGACTTATGGGCACCCTGTGTATTTATGTATATGGGATGAATTTCACACTTAAAACCGTGAAATGAATGAATGATGTAAATCCACAAGGAAAAAAATTATTCCAAGGTCTTTCGTATATCGTGGATGAAAATATTCTTGGAAACGTGGAAAAGGGAAAGAGCAGTGGTAGACCATCAGTTTCCGATGGGACGGTGGAAAACATTCAAACTGCTTTCACACGGTCACCAAGGAAATCGGTGAGACAAGCTTCATGCCAACTAAAGATACCGAAGTCTACGGTGCACGAGGTGTTACACAAACGTTTGAAGTTACACGCCTACAAGGTAACAAATGTTGAAAAATATGTGGCGTGAGTGTGAATACCGCTTAGACATTTTACGTGCCACTACGGGTGCACATGTGGAAGCTTATTAAGTTCATTAACTATGTCTCAAAACTTTGTATATTTATCTACTTATGATTAAAACTGTGTTTGAATACGAGTGTTTATTTAAAAGTTATAGGCATGCTTTAATCAGGGTAATCACTTATGGACACCCTGTATATATATACAATTATAGAAGTGATGTTGGATTAAATATGGTTGGGTTGAATTAGGTTATGACTTCAAGTGCGCAGCACATATAAGAAATGTTAATTCAATATTTAAGCTTTTTAGCATTCAAGGATAATCTTGGAGGGGGGGGGGGGGTCTTCTGCCATACTTTTACATCAAATATTTATAAACATGTCCCTTCTCAATGACCCTCTGATTAAATTAAAAAAAAAAAAGAAGACAATTATATTAAAGTCCTGAAATATACAGCATATATAAAAGCGAACCCTCAGATGTGATCACATACCAACCAACTAACTAAGCTATGAACAAAACCGTTGTTTGCCGTTTCTTTGGTCCCTGATAAATGTTGGGATCCTGGTTTTCATTGATCTGGTTCTTAGCTCCGCCTCATTGACCCGTCTTTTTAAAAGACACGCTATGAAACAATTAGAGAACCAAGTACACCTGATCAGTTGTCAAATAACCAACGAAACAACTTGTTTTTACTGCTGTACTCATTATTCATGAGGGCATTCGCTGGTACTTTGTATGTGATAGTGAATAGGGTCTGTATTGCAATACTTGACTAAGACTTAATGAGTCTTTTGTTTGTTAATATCGTCGCTGCTCTAGTGTTTTTTCAGTTTCTGTGAGTAATGAGTACATCGTCCGTTGTTTACAGAGTTAAGTGGCAAAGTAGCTTCTGTAAGATTTAGGCGTAAATATTTACATGTATTTCAAAAGATGAATTAACTGTTGTTACTTGAAGACAGTTTTAAATTTGAAAGAAAAAGGTGGGTAAATATTCGTTTCAGCACATGACTCGGACTTTGGGATGACAATAGGTTTTTTCTTATGTAGAATTTAAATTTGAATCTATTTTCTTCTATGGTATTTCTTGTTCAAATTGATATTAACGGAGATGTAAGCAATTTTTGGATCGATTGAAATCGGTGTCTTGGCATGAAAAATGGCACTACCAAACCTAAGAAACCCAACCTAACCTAACCTAACGCCGTGCTCCTAGCCGGGGGCTTCGCCCCCCGGACCCCCTGTGGGGATATTTGAAGATCAGAAATGCACAAATAAATGAAATACACCAGAAAAACCAATTTTCATGCCAAAAACCATGTTACCCTAGACCTAATTAATAAAATAATAAGACTGTATTTCGGAGGATTAGAGCACTTTGGACCATCTAGAGACGAATGCAATACTCTGTGCTGCTGAAATATCTTAACAGCGGCTTCGTTATCGTCGAAATACCGCTTAATGACGTTGTAATAGGAGAGGTCACAACCGGTACACACAACGCGACAACGGCCATGATGAATTTAAATTTGGAGCTCAACGTCAGTGTTGCCACTTTCCTACCTCCAAATCAGACCAGATCGATGTCAGAAAAAGACCAAAATAAACTAAATTCAAAACACAAAGAACTAGAAAATAAACCAACCTTTTTTATTAACCTATGGGCAAAATAGGGACATGAGCTGAATCATTTTCATCAGAATCATCTTCCTCCATTGTTTTTCCTTGTTGAATGTAGGCAAGCTTTGTTCCAATGTTCTTAATAACACTTTCTGGTAAATCATATGTATGGCATGTTTTTTCGGCTCTCTTTATACCAGCTCGAATGCTGAGGATTGCATTTAAAAGTTCAGTCTTCATTCGGTTTCGTTGTTTGGACTTCACAATGTTCATTTGGCTGAAGATTCGTTCTACTTCCGCATTGGAGTGTGGTATGCATAGAACATGTCTAGCTATAGTTGACAGCTCTATGAAAGGGTTATCTCCAGCAGCATCACGGTACATAGAAACTTCAGCCCAGAATTGTTGAGTATCAAGAATGTTGGCCCATTTCACCAATGTTAAGTTGTTCCATTGAAGATCTATTTGGCTTATATCATTAGGAGACACGCATAGCATTTCAAGTACATCTGTTATGCGTTCCTTGGACACCTTTAGTGCATTAGATACTGAGAAAAGCGAGATTTTCTTTAAGATGTGGATATTTTCTGGGACTCTTTGTCTAATTTCCATGAACAGATGAACCACAGATTTTGTGCACCTTCGTCTAATAACGTTATCTTCTGCATCATTAAGATTCAGTTCTCTAAGCTTTTTCTCAGCTTCATAGCCTAAATATGGCTTTGGATCTAAGTTTTCTTCAATGATACAGGTAAAAGGGTCAACCTTTTTTATTGGAACCACAATCTGTTTAAGGCTTTCTGCGAGAAAAACTAGACTTTTCAATAATTTTGTAGGATCTACGTTTTTTTATTCAAAACTTAGATTTACTCTATTAACACCAGTCAATACATGTTTTAAAAATAGCAAGTATGCTCTGTTCTTTTCATCACAGAACATATACAACATTTCAGAGGTGTAGCATTTTTGTAAACTCCGAGTAATTTCAAAGTGACACCTTAATTCAATCCATTGATCACAGATTCGCGTTACAGCAGAAGCAATTGATAACCATCTAGTTTGACATGCTTGAACAATCTTTAGCGGACAGTGTTCCTCGTTAATAGCACTGTAAAGCCTTTTGTAGGCTAGTTGACGTGAGTGAGACCTACTGAACCAGTTATAGGTTTCGCTAACCATGAAGTCTAAGTTGCGGGGCAGTGTTTCATTGACAGCACTAGAGGTAGCTAATTGTAGGGAGTGACAGAGGCACCTGACAAGTATTAATGAAGGTAATTCTGCTTTCAGTTTTACATACAATTCGTTATTAACTCCTGTCATAACACTTGCATTGTCAGTTCCAATTTCAATAATTTTTTGAAATTCAAGCCTCACTTCTCCAAAGTTGATTTTAGCACATTGACCATGGCATCAGCTGTGCATTCTTCAAGTATGGCTAACTCAAGAAAAGTTGACACTATCTTCTTTTTTGAGATGCTAAAATATATTATAGCTAGCCCTAAATACTTAGTAACACTAATGTCTGTAGATTCATCTAAAAGAATACTGTACCCTTCATCTCCAATGTCATCCTTTAACTCGTTCAAAAAATATGGATACAAAATATTTTTCATTAGAGCACCATACTTTGTACAGTGAAATTTCATTTGGCGAGCAATATTACTGTCAGAAAATGATCTCTTGCACAAATCAGTTAAGTGATCGCATGCATTCAAAGAGCAATGCTCGGCAATAAATAATGCTTGGCTTGCCTCAGCTATGCTAGTTTCATTACTTACGGATTTTTGGGGAAAATCTAACTTTTTCTGACTGGTTGATGCGAACGAAGAACTATAAGCAGAATGTTTCTTTGTACTAGTATGTTCTTTGATGTCTGCATTGCTTGAAAAGAGATTTTGCAATATTTACACTATGCCTTGTTGAATTTCCCGGTTCCTCTCGAATCCATTATTTACACATAGGATCTTTCAGCCACTCCTTCCTAAATTTTTGAGTATACGTCTGCTTTGGCATGTTAAAATTTTTTATGGGTTGTAATATCACTCAAATTCTTACGAAGAAATACGTTTTGATAACTATTAGGACTTATTTTCACATTACATAAGATACAGTACGCTTTCTAACACTTCTTAAACAACAACTGACAATTACTGGAAGTCGAGATGATCGAGTACCGACTACCGACACGACACGAGTAAAACGCGACAGCAGACGCAAATGAAGATCTAACTTACGTACGCAGACGAAACAAACACGTCAGAGTCTGTTTCAACCCATGATTAACATAAAATTTGAATATAAAAATATAAAAAAAACGTTTAACATGAATTGAGCACTGGGATGAAGAAAAAGACTAGATTAAGACTAACTGAGAAAGACAGACAAAAAACTAAGTTTTAAAACCATAAACCAAAATCGAAAAAAATAAACCAAATGAAGCTATAATAAACTAGATCTGGTCTTAAAAAGACCAAGTTGGCAACACTGCTCAACGTCGTTTGCTTCCCGGAAAATGCATCTACGCATGCGCAAAGAAAATCTCTCAATCCTCCCACACGTCACGGTTGATAAACTATACGTCATTGTAAACACACGCTAATTTCAATCGATTTTAATCGATCCAAAAATTGCTTGTAACTCCGTTAATATCAATTTGCACAAGAAATACCATAGAAGAAAATAGATTCAGATTTAAATTCTACATAAGAAAAACCTATTGTCATCCCAAAGTCCGGGTCATGTGCTAAAACGCATATTTACCAAAAAAGGTGTATTGTAGTGCTTACAAGAAGTCTCACGCCTCTGTCTCGTCCCAAGCTAGTCTGTTAGGTATAAAATGGGCGGTCCTTGTGGCAGCGGAGGTGTGTTCGGATTGGTGCACATAATTGCTCTAACCCCATCAATGACGTCCACATTATGTTTGTGTTGATCACTCTATCTATTTATATATAGAGTCTCTATTAGAGACATACTGTATATAGATATATATAGAGTATGCAGGGGATAACGTGTCTCAGTCCCAGCTATGGTAGTTGTCTTACAATTAACAGTCCCAAGTGCAAGTTACGTTAACACCTCCACATAAACTACCCTGGACTAAAATAACATACGTGAAGCCCTTATCCAGAAACCATTTAAAAGGTGTGATTTAAAAGCTCTCTCTCTCTCTCTCTCTCTCTCTCTCTCTCTGATCACACCGCATCCCATCAGAGGTCTTCAGCAGGGACATCGGCAATGTATCCATATAACGTTAATAATAACCGAAACTCGGGGAAAATATACTCTCTGCCTTCCGCTCTATCCCAAATCCTTTTCTCTTAGTAACCTCTTAATACAAACTAATCTATCATATTTTGCGACTTTTTAACTCTGGTAGGATTCAATTCCATTCCTATAGTGTAAGAGATACTTAAATTCATGTGTGTATTATGCCATATGATGTGCGTAATAAATAATCATTTTTAAGTAGTTGGAGCGTTCAAGGTCATCTGTAATAATCTATAGACTACCCCAAGCCCACTCTCAACACTTAGATTCCCCTAAGACACAGGCGTCTTCAAGTAACATGAATGTGTAGAGATCTAAGGTGTTAGATTCCATATTATATAATTTATGTGCTAGGTTTAAGAACGCTGGCATTGAAGGATGGAAGGAAGGGACAGTAAAAGCGATAATAGGTTTAATGAAGGAAGTGGAATGAGGATGGAGGTAAGCGTTGCTATGTCGAAGGAAACGAGATTGGGTGGGAATTACGAAGGGAGGAGGAAAGGGAGAGAGGGGGCTAAAATGAACGCGGGGATGTGTTAAGGGGAGGAGAGAAATTCATATGAAATGCTAAACACAAACTCAAATATTTATTTTAATGCCCTAGACCTAGAAAGACAAAGAGCAAAATACCTTAAACTAACAATGAATTGACAGAAACAGAAGAGTCTGGTCTTAGACGCACTGATAGGTTTAACGTATGTGGCTAGAGGCCGCCACTCAGAATTAGCACTACTACCTAAGTCATAATAAGGTTATTTACTATGACAGAGTAGTCATGAGTAGTTATGGAAATAAAATATGATTATACTGTTGATGGCTGACTATATTCAGTTGGGGTATAAACTAGTGCTGACAATCTTTGGATCCTTGGCTTTTAAGACGAATTTTTTATGCATATGTTCAACAAAATAGGAAATTGGCTGATTATTTATTATTACCATTCGAAGGGTTGGTACCTTCACAACCGAAATCAATTTCAGAAGGGGTGCATGGTATCCTCATTTCCTTTATCGTCCCAGTACGCTTCACATAAGCCATTTACGCAAAGATGGAAAGGCCGTCTGTGCACCATGAGACGACCCAGGCAATGCGGGGAGCAATGGTGACATTGCATGAATATGGTGTGCCAATAAGAGAAATATCAAGACGACTAGACGTTCATCGAAGCACTGTGGAACGGTGGATTCATCGGTATGAAGCAGAAAACTCAATCGCTACTTTGCCGAGGTCTGGTCCTCCGCGTTCAACATTTCAAGAGGAAGATGATGCGATTGTTAATCATGCCAGAGAGCATCCGTTTGTTCCAGCGACGTATATTTACAGACACCTGAACCTTCGTTGTAGCGCAAATACAGTGAACAACAGACTTCACGAGGCAGGGTATTTTTCTCGCCGTCCAGCTATAAAACCTGCATTGACGATTGAGCATAAAGAGGCGCGGATGGGATTTGCCTTGCAATACTTGCCGCAGGAGGAAGAATTCTGGAGAAAAGTTGTGTACTGTGACGAAAAAACATTTTCAACAGATAGTCGTGGTTCCCTGCATTGTTGGAGGCAGCGCGGAAAACGCTATGAAGAAGGAAATGTTTTCCGAGCAAACGTAGTGGTCACATCAATCTCGGTGTGTGGGGCTGGATGTCTGGCTATGGTGTCGGAGAATTGACTCAAGTAGATGGACGCTTTACTGGACAGCAATATTGCCAGATACTGGAATAGGTGCTGCTACCCACTGTTCGTGCGTATCTGGTTCCAGCGCCGGAACCATTTTACTTAATGGAAGATAACAGTCCCATTCATAGGAGTAACGTTGTGAGAGCGTGGTACGAAGATCACCCAGAGATTATTAGGTAATCTAATTCTGCCACCACGTTCTCCTGATATGAATCCGATTGAAAACCTTTGGGCAATAATGATTAACGAATGGGAGCAACGCAATGAAAGAACATTTGAAGCACTTTTAGCTCACACGAGGAATAGTTGGGAGAGCTTACGCCGAACACCAAACATTCCCTACAATCTGGCCTCTTCTATGCCGCAACGATTGCAAGAAATTATTGATGCCGGAGGAAGCTATACGAAATACTGATGTTGAAGCCATGACGTAAATGTGTATCGAATATATATTTATGTTAATATAGAATTTTATTATATTTTTATGTTTGACATCTATAAAAGTATATATTGTGACCCTGAAAGAACTTTACTTATCCTTAGTTAGAATCTTTTCTTGCAATGTCTACTACGCTCGTGGAGATGATAATATATGCATGGTTGAAACAACTATGAGAAGGTAATAGTTTCAGGAAAAAAATAAAAACTGGCAACATCGAGGCCATCACATGTTTATGGGAATTGTCATATGATATGCTACCAATAAACTCTTATATACTACTATATACAGTATACTATATTACGTAATAATTACGATGAACAAATCAAATGCAAATTTCTCTGATTCACGGCCCACCAGTCTTGCTTTAGACTAATTACTTTCATAAGATGGAATAGGTTACCACTTAAAACAATGGATAAACTATCTATTAGTGAGATGACCGTGACTTCCTCAAAATGCGAGCGCTTGAGAGGTTCACTGAGGAATTTGGTCATTAGATTCTTCACGTAGGATATGTATCACAAACAACAATATTGACAACAATTCCCAACAATTACTTAATATCAATCATTGCATTTGAGCAAATAATTTAGACCTGCGTCAAAATAACTTAGGTATCATGCCATGATTTGGGATATTTGCCGAATTAGTCGTTCTCTATAGTCTACAGTATATATTGAGACGGTATAATGTAATGCCCAGCTAATATTATGATGACTAGGATTGCTCCATAACCATCCCAACATCCCGAAACTTGGTCATTCTGCTTCTTAATCATTTGTATTTTAAACACTAAAATGTAGCAGAAGTGACGTAATAATGGACGTCATTGATTGGGTTAGAGCAGTTATGTGCACCAATCCGAACACACCTCCACTGCCATAAGGACTGCCCATTTTATACCTAACAGACGAGCTTGGGACGAGACAGGCGTGAGACTTCTTGTAAGCACTGTAGTGCTTACAAGAAGTCTCACGCCTCTGTCTCGTCCCAAGCTAGTCTGTTAGGTATAAAATGGGCGGTCCTTGTGGCAGCGGAGGTGTTTCGGATTGGTGCACATAATTGCTCTAACCCCATCAATGACGTCCACATTATGTTTGTGTTGATCACTCTATCTATTTATATATAGAGTCTCTATTAGAGACATACTGTATATAGATATATATAGAGTATGCAGGGGATAACGTGTCTCAGTCCCAGCTATGGTAGTTGTCTTACAATTAACAGTCCCAAGTGCAAGTTACGTTAACACCTCCACATAAACTACCCTGGACTAAAATAACATACGTGAAGCCCTTATCCAGAAACCATTTAAAAGGTGTGATTTAAAAGCTCTCTCTCTCTCTCTCTCTCTCTCTCTCTCTCTCTGATCACACCGCATCCCATCAGAGGTCTTCAGCAGGGACATCGGCAATGTATCCATATAACGTTAATAATAACCGAAACTCGGGGAAAATATACTCTCTGCCTTCCGCTCTATCCCAAATCCTTTTCTCTTAGTAACCTCTTAATACAAACTAATCTATCATATTTTGCGACTTTTTAACTCTGGTAGGATTCAATTCCATTCCTATAGTGTAAGAGATACTTAAATTCATGTGTGTATTATGCCATATGATGTGCGTAATAAATAATCATTTTTAAGTAGTTGGAGCGTTCAAGGTCATCTGTAATAATCTATAGACTACCCCTCAAGCCCACTCTCAACACTTAGATTCCCCTAAGACACAGGCGTCTTCAAGTAACATGAATGTGTAGAGATCTAAGGTGTTAGATTCCATATTATATAATTTATGTGCTAGGTTTAAGAACGCTGGCATTGAAGGATGGAAGGAAGGGACAGTAAAAGCGATAATAGGTTTAATGAAGGAAGTGGAATGAGGATGGAGGTAAGCGTTGCTATGTCGAAGGAAACGAGATTGGGTGGGGAATTACGAAGGGAGGAGGAAAGGGAGAGAGGGGGCTAAAATGAACGCGGGGATGTGTTAAGGGAGAGGAGAGAAATTCATATGAAATGCTAAACACAAACTCAAATATTTATTTTAATGCCCTAGACCTAGAAAGACAAAGAGCAAAATACCTTAAACTAACAATGAATTGACAGAAACAGAAGAGTCTGGTCTTAGACGCACTGATAGGTTTAACGTATGTGGCTAGAGGCCGCCACTCAGAATTAGCACTACTACCTAAGTCATAATAAGGTTATTTACTATGACAGAGTAGTCATGAGTAGTTATGGAAATAAATATGATTATACTGTTGATGCTGACTATATTCAGTTGGGGTATAAACTAGTGCTGACAATCTTTGGATCCTTGGCTTTTAAGACGAATTTTTTATGCATATGTTCAACAAAATAGGAAATTGGCTGATTATTTATTATTACCATTCGAAGGGTTGGTACCTTCACAACCGAAATCAATTTCAGAAGGGGTGCATGGTATCCTCATTTCCTTTATCGTCCCAGTACGCTTCACATAAGCCATTTACGCAAAGATGGAAAGGCCGTCTGTGCACCATGAGACGACCCAGGCAATGCGGGGAGCAATGGTGACATTGCATGAATATGGTGTGCCAATAAGAGAAATATCAAGACGACTAGACGTTCATCGAAGCACTGTGGAACGGTGGATTCATCGGTATGAAGCAGAAAACTCAATCGCTACTTTGCCGAGGTCTGGTCCTCCGCGTTCAACATTTCAAGAGGAAGATGATGCGATTGTTAATCATGCCAGAGAGCATCCGTTTGTTCCAGCGACGTATATTTACAGACACCTGAACCTTCGTTGTAGCGCAAATACAGTGAACAACAGACTTCACGAGGCAGGGTATTTTTCTCGCCGTCCAGCTATAAAACCTGCATTGACGATTGAGCATAAAGAGGCGCGGATGGGATTTGCCTTGCAATACTTGCCGCAGGAGGAAGAATTCTGGAGAAAAGTTGTGTACTGTGACGAAAAAACATTTTCAACAGATAGTCGTGGTTCCCTGCATTGTTGGAGGCAGCGCGGAAAACGCTATGAAGAAGGAAATGTTTTCCGAGCAAACGTAGTGGTCACATCAATCTCGGTGTGTGGGGCTGGATGTCTGGCTATGGTGTCGGAGAATTGACTCAAGTAGATGGACGCTTTACTGGACAGCAATATTGCCAGATACTGGAATAGGTGCTGCTACCCACTGTTCGTGCGTATCTGGTTCCAGCGCCGGAACCATTTTACTTAATGGAAGATAACAGTCCCATTCATAGGAGTAACGTTGTGAGAGCGTGGTACGAAGATCACCCAGAGATTATTAGGTAATCTAATTCTGCCACCACGTTCTCCTGATATGAATCCGATTGAAAACCTTTGGGCAATAATGATTAACGAATGGGAGCAACGCAATGAAAGAACATTTGAAGCACTTTTAGCTCACACGAGGAATAGTTGGGAGAGCTTACGCCGAACACCAAACATTCCCTACAATCTGGCCTCTTCTATGCCGCAACGATTGCAAGAAATTATTGATGCCGGAGGAAGCTATACGAAATACTGATGTTGAAGCCATGACGTAAATGTGTATCGAATATATATTTATGTTAATATAGAATTTTATTATATTTTTATGTTTGACATCTATAAAAGTATATATTGTGACCCTGAAAGAACTTTACTTATCCTTAGTTAGAATCTTTTCTTGCAATGTCTACGCTCGTGGAGATGATAATATATGCATGGTTGAAACAAACTATGAGAAGGTAATAGTTTCAGGAAAAAAATAAAAACTGGCAACATCGAGGCCATCACATGTTTATGGGAATTGTCATATGATATGCTACCAATAAACTCTTATATACTACTATATACAGTATACTATATTACGTAATAATTACGATGAACAAATCAAATGCAAATTTCTCTGATTCACGGCCCACCAGTCTTGCTTTAGACTAATTACTTTCATAAGATGGAATAGGTTACCACTTAAAACAATGGATAAACTATCTATTAGTGAGATGACCGTGACTTCCTCAAAATGCGAGCGCTTGAGAGGTTCACTGAGGAATTTGGTCATTAGATTCTTCACGTAGGATATGTATCACAAACAACAATATTGACAACAATTCCCAACAATTACTTAATATCAATCATTGCATTTGAGCAAATAATTTAGACCTGCGTCAAAATAACTTAGGTATCATGCCATGATTTGGGATATTTGCCGAATTAGTCGTTCTCTATAGTCTACAGTATATATTGGACGGTATAATGTAATGCCCAGCTAATATTATGATGACTAGGATTGCTCCATAACCATCCCAACATCCCGAAACTTGGTCATTCTGCTTCTTAATCATTTGTATTTTAAACACTAAAATGTAGCAGAAGTGACGTAATAATGGACGTCATTGATTGGGTTAGAGCAGTTATGTGCACCAATCCGAACACACCTCCACTGCCATAAGGACTGCCCATTTTATACCTAACAGACGAGCTTGGGACGAGACAGGCGTGAGACTTCTTGTAAGCACTGTAGTGCTTACAAGAAGTCTCACGCCTCTGTCTCGTCCCAAGCTAGTCTGTTAGGTATAAAATGGGCGGTCCTTATGGCAGCGGAGGTGTGTTCGGATTGGTGCACATAATTGTCTAACCCCATCAATGACGTCCACATTATGTTTGTGTTGATCACTCTATCTATTTATATATAGAGTCTCTATAGAGACATACTGTATATAGATATATATAGAGTATGCAGGGGATAACGTGTCTCAGTCCCAGCTATGGTAGTTGTCTTACAATTAACAGTCCCAAGTGCAAGTTACGTTAACACCTCCACATAAACTACCCTGGATTAAAATAACATACGTGAAGCCCTTACCAGAAACCATTTAAAAGGTGTGATTTAAAAGCTCTCTCTCTCTCTCTCTCTCTCTCTCTGATCACACCGCATCCCATCAGAAGTCTTCAGCAGGGACATCGGCAATGTATCCATATAACGTTAATAATAACCGAAACTCGGGGAAAATATACTCTCTGCCTTCCGCTCTATCCCAAATCCTTTTCTCTTAGTAACCTCTTAATACAAACTAATCTATCATATTTTGCGACTTTTTAACTGTGATAGGATTCAATTCCATTCCTATAGTGTAAGAGATACTTAAATTCATGTGTGTATTATGCCATATGATGTGCGTAATAAATAATATTTTTAAATAGTTGGAGCGTTCAAGGTCATCTGTAATAATCTATAGACTACCCCTCAAGCCCACTCTCAACACTTAGATTCCCCTAAGACACAGGCGTCTTCAAGTAACATGAATGTGTAGAGATCTAAGGTGTTAGATTCCATATTATATAATTTATGTGCTAGGTTTAAGAACGCTGGCATTGAAGGATGGAAGGAAGGGACAGTAAAAGCGATAATAGGTTTAATGAAGGAAGTGGAATGAGGATGGAGGTAAGCGTTGCTATGTCGAAGGAAACGAGGTTGGGTGGGGAATTACGAAGGGAGGAGGAAAGGGAGAGAGGGGGCTAAAATGAACGCGGGGATGTGTTAAGGGAGAGGAGAGAAATTCATATGAAATGCTAAACACAAACTCAAATATTTATTTTAATGCCCTAGACCTAGAAAGACAAAGAGCAAAATACCTTAAACTAACAATGAATTGACAGAAACAGAAGAGTCTGGTCTTAGACGCACTGATAGGTTTAACGTATGTGGCTAGAGGCCGCCACTCAGAATTAGCACTACTACCTAAGTCATAATAAGGTTATTTACTATGACAGAGTAGTCATGAGTAGTTATGGAAATAAAATATGATTATACTGTTGATGGCTGACTATATTCAGTTGGGGTATAAACTATGCTGACAATCTTTGGATCCTTGGCTTTTAAGACGAATTTTTTATGCATATGTTCAACAAAATAGGAAATTGGCTGATTATTTATTACCATTCGAAGGGTTGGTACCTTCACAACCGAAATCAATTTCAGAAGGGGTGCATGGTATCCTCATTTCCTTTATCGTCCCAGTACGCTTCACATAAGCCATTTACGCAAAGATGGAAAGGCCGTCTGTGCACCATGAGACGACCCAGGCAATGCGGGGAGCAATGGTGACATTGCATGAATATGGTGTGCCAATAAGAGAAATATCAAGACGACTAGACGTTCATCGAAGCACTGTGGAACGGTGGATTCATCGGTATGAAGCAGAAAACTCAATCGCTACTTTGCGAGGTCTGGTCCTCCGCGTTCAACATTCAAGAGGAAGATGATGCGATTGTTAATCATGCCAGAGAGCATCCGTTTGTTCCAGCGACGTATATTTACAGACACCTGAACCTTCGTTGTAGCGCAAATACAGTGAACAACAGACTTCACGAGGCAGGGTATTTTTCTCGCCGTCCAGCTATAAAACCTGCATTGACGATTGAGCATAAAGAGGCGCGGATGGGATTTGCCTTGCAATACTTGCCGCAGGAGGAAGAATTCTGGAGAAAAGTTGTGTACTGTGACGAAAAAACATTTTCAACAGATAGTCGTGGTTCCCTGCATTGTTGGAGGCAGCGCGGAAAACGCTATGAAGAAGGAAATGTTTTCCGAGCAAACGTAGTGGTCACATCAATCTCGGTGTGTGGGGCTGGATGTCTGGCTATGTGTCGGAGAATTGACTCAAGTAGATGGACGCTTACTGGACAGCAATATTGCCAGATACTGGAATAGGTGCTGCTACCCACTGTTCGTGCGTATCTGGTTCCAGCGCCGGAACCATTTTACTTAATGGAAGATAACAGTCCCATTCATAGGAGTAACGTTGTGAGAGCGTGGTACGAAGATCACCCAGAGATTATTAGGTAATCTAATTCTGCCACCACGTTCTCCTGATATGAATCCGATTGAAAACCTTTGGGCAATAATGATTAACGAATGGGAGCAACGCAATGAAAGAACATTTGAAGCACTTTTAGCTCACACGAGGAATAGTTGGGAGAGCTTACGCCGAACACCAAACATTCCCTACAATCTGGCCTCTTCTATGCCGCAACGATTGCAAGAAATTATTGATGCCGGAGGAAGCTATACGAAATACTGATGTTGAAGCCATGACGTAAATGTGTATCGAATATATATTTATGTTAATATAGAATTTTATTATATTTTTATGTTTGACATCTATAAAAGTATATATTGTGACCCTGAAAGAACTTTACTTATCCTTAGTTAGAATCTTTTCTTGCAATGTCTACGCTCGTGGAGATGATAATATATGCATGGTTGAAACAAACTATGAGAAGGTAATAGTTTCAGGAAAAAAATAAAAACTGGCAACATCGAGGCCATCACATGTTTATGGAATTGTCATATGATATGCTACAATAAACTCTTATATACTACTATATACAGTATACTATATTACGTAATAATTACGATGAACAAATCAAATGCAAATTTCTGATGATCACGGCCCACCAGTCTTGCTTTAGACTAATTACTTTCATAAGATGGAATAGGTTACCACTTAAAACAATGGATAAACTATCTATTAGTGAGATGACCGTGACTTCCTCAAAATGCGAGCGCTTGAGAGGTTCACTGAGGAATTTGGTCATTAGATTCTTCACGTAGGATATGTATCACAAACAACAATATTGACAACAATTCCCAACAATTACTTAATATCAATCATTGCATTTGAGCAAATAATTTAGACCTGCGTCAAAATAACTTAGGTATCATGCCATGATTGGATATTTGCCGAATTAGTCGTTCTCTATAGTCTACAGTATATATTGAGACGGTATAATGTAATGCCCAGCTAATATTATGATGACTAGGATTGCTCCATAACCATCCCAACATCCCGAAACTTGGTCATTCGCTTCTTAATCATTTGTATTTTAAACACTAAAATGTAGCAGAAGTGACGTAATAATGGACGTCATTGATTGGGTTAGAGCAGTTATGTGCACCAATCCGAACACACCTCCACTGCCATAAGGACTGCCCATTTTATACCTAACAGACGAGCTTGGACGAGACAGGCGTGAGACTTCTTGTAAGCACTGTACATTTATGAATTTGAAAAAAAACGTATGATAATGAATGGATCTATCTGCCTTGTGGCAAGTGTTTAGAATGTATGTGTCGGGGATAAATTGTTAAATGAAGTGGAAAGATTTTTGTGGGTAGTAGTGGTCGTGTAAGAGTTAAGGGTGATTTGGGTGACTAGTTTATTAAAGCTGGAGTACGACGGGGCTCGGTAAAACTTTACTATCCAGACAGTGTTAAGAGCCCATAGTCCTAATTACTAACCTAACCTAGGCTAATCTAACTTAATTTAATATATTACCAAGCTTTTAGGGACTCTCTGAACTCTGTCTGGATAGTAGAGTTTTCCCAGGGCTGTGTGATGTCCCCCATGCGTACATGAATGAGGTAATGCGCGAGATGAAAGTAAATGTTAGAAAGTGGATTAAATTTGCATTTAATACTTGCATTGCGGCTTTCTTCAGCCCCGATATCACTGTATGCGCCAAAAATATGAAAAAAAACTTCTATTGACGTGGACCGCAGTCAGAGTTGAAAGGGAGTGGCGGCGGTCTCATCTGATGCATGATAATGCGTACGTGGTATTTCTGGATGAATCAGAGAATGAACTTAGAGTGACAAGCTTTGTTGATTCAAAACGAGATTATTGAAAGTGAATGTGAATAAAAGTAAAGTTCTTGTTGAAAGAGGAGTTGGCTTATATTGTGTTCAATGGAGAAAACTTAAAGGCAGTGAAAGAATTTGTGTAGCTTCGGTTTTTGAATGATCAAAGTAAGAGTACATTGGAAGTTGAAAGTAGTGAAGTACGGCACGCGAGTTGTGAGCGTGATAAAAACGATGGTAGAAAGTGCTTGAGTATACTCGTAGTCGTAGATGCAGTAACACCTTTACATGAAGGTGTATTGATGTCAATCACTGTCTAAAGTGAGAGCAGTTGTCTGGTGTAAAATTGATTAACAGTATGAGAAATGAAGATGTTCGTGAAAGGTTTGAAGCTTATTTGAGATAAGAACAGAGGATTGTATGCTGCGTTGGTTTTGTCATGTGAAGAGTGATAGAATTATGCAGGTGTATAATAATGAACCTACGATGTACTGTATTGTGAACGAAAACGCTCAGACCAGTTACACACGAGAGCAAACGTCGTGTCTACCAAATAGAACATGGCTTTTAGATTAATGTATATGTATGATATATACATTAATCATTCTCACGATTAATACATTAATACATTCTCATTATTATGAGAATGATGAGAGAGTGCTGGAACATGATCAGGAAATGTTTTTGTTTTATTGACTTTGAAAAAGCTTTTGACAGTCCAATGGAGGAAACTAATGGAAATATTGAAGAATATCAATGTTGACTGGAGGGACCGTAGGCTGATAAAAAATCTATATCTTGGGCAGACTGTGAATGTTAGAGTTGCAGGAGGAGAATCGGAGCCTGGATTGGTTGGGAGAGAATTCAGGCAAGGATGTTCCCTGTCCCCCGTGTTATTTAACATTTATGCGGAAGCAATGATAATAGAAGCACTCTCAGATCTGGAAGAGGGAATCAGAGTGGGAGGTAAATTGGTCATATCTGTAAGGTTTGCAGATGACAAGGCATTTGTTTGTAGTACTGAGGAAGGACTGCAAAGAATGGTCAATAGCTTGACAACAACGGCGGAAGAATTCGGAATGAAAATTAATGAGACCAAGACAAAGGTAATGAAAATTGCAAGACGGAAAAGAGCACAAATGAACCTAATGATAAGAAATCGGACCTTAGAAGAAGCTGAGCAATTTAAATATCTGGGATGTTTATTAACCAACAATCGAGATTACTTATTTTGAAGTGAGATCTAGAATTGGTATGGGTAAGATAGCTTTTGGGAGACAGAAAAGACTACTTACAGGTAAACTCAACCTGAAGCTGATGATAAGGTTAGTAAAAAGCTTGATATGGAGTGTGGTACTGTATGGAGCAGAAATATGGACACTGAAAACAACTGAAAAGAAACTCCTGGAAAGTTTTGAAATGTGGATTTGGAGAAGAATGCTAAAAATAAGCTGGAGGGAATACCAAAGTAATGAAGTACTGCAACAGGTGAGGGGAAGAAAGAAGACTCAATTAAGGTGATAAGAGAGAAACTCAAGAAATGGATCGGACACGTGTTGAGAGAAGGATTGTTGAAGGAGGTGATAGAGGGTAGATATGAAGGTAGAAGGCCGAAGGGAAGGAAAAGAAAAGCAATGCTGGATGATTTGAAGGCAGGCAGGAGCTACCATGAGATGAAAAGGATAGCTCAGGATAGAACACTTTGGCGGGACACACGAGTTGGACCTGCCTGATAGGCAGAACGCGATGGATGGATGGATGGATTATGTAACGAGTGTGCCATAAAAAAGGGTACATTTTAAAAAGGCCATAAAATCAAAATTTGTCACTTAATTTTAATAAAACTTCTACACAATAAAACATATGTATTTATCTATATGCAAACAAGTTTTCAGACTAAAATATCAAATAATTTAAATTCTATCAACATTAACGAAAGATTATGATTTTTCTACTTAGCATGCAAAAATTATTAAACCTTTTTAATATTTTTTTCTAAAAATAATTTTTAACGTAAATTTATCTGAAATTATTAACAAAAATTGTTTGAAATGCCTTCCTTCCATTTCAATAACTTTTTTAATTTTTGGCCGGAATTATATCTATGGCTCGATTTATTTGTTCCTGTGGAAGCTCTTCCCATTTTTGAATGATGATCTCGCGTAAATGAGCGACATTTTATCCTAGTCCTGTAGACTCGCTCTGCTAAGTTCTCCCCTATTCCGGCCAAGAATAAAAAGTTATTGAAATGGAAGGAAAGCATTTCGAACAATTTCTTTAATAATTTCAGGTAAATTTTACGTTAAAAATTATTTTTCTAAAAAAATATGGTGCTACTATAGCATGATTCCTACCTGAATATTTTCGTTAAAACTAACGAAAATATCACGACTTAACCTAACCAATTATCAAGGGCGTACAGTTGATCTATTAGTAAATAGTAAATACTATTCCAGAAACAAACAGTGTTATAATTAATAATAGATCAACTGTACGCCCTTCATAATTGGTTAGGTTAAGTCGTGATATTTTCGTTAGTTTTAACAAAAATATTTCGGTAGGAATCACGCTATAGTAGCACCAAAAATATTAAAAAGGTTTAATAATTTTTGCATGTTAAGTAGAAAAATCATAATCTTTCGTTAATGTTGATAGAATTTAAATTATTTGATATTTTAGTCTGAAAACTCGTTTGCATATAGATAAATACATACGTTTTATTGTGTAGAGGCTTTATTAAAATTAAATGAAAAATGTTTATTTTATAGCCTTTTTAAAATGTACCCTTTTTTTATGGCACACCCGTTATATATGAGTAATATTTTCTTTGAACCCGCGAGACGAACAAATTTTTTTATTTTTTAATGTAACTTTACAAACTTTTAAAAATCTTGAATGTGAAGTTCAAAATTTTGGCGATTATTTTTTATTTTTTTTTAATTTCATAGAAACTGTGACCGTGTTCCTCTTCTCGAAATGTACAAAGTTTGGGCAAGTAACTAAATTTAACATAGGTTAAAATAATTTGAAGTTTACACTTTGTTTCACTACAAATTTGAATGTTAAAAATAGTAATTAATAATGTCTAATACTTGTATTGATGAAGCAGGTTAGAAGCACTAAAAATTTTAAGTTTCAATAATATGTAATTATTATTAGTAATATATACAGATAGAACCTAGTCAATTAATTATAAAACTCTGGCAATTATATTCTCCCGAGCACTATACTGTGACCTTTGACCCAAATATAATTGTAATTACTGGTAAAGGGAAAAATTTGTCCTTCTTATGGGTACAGAAGTAATTAAAAATATTTGTATAGTTTGTAACAATAGCTGGAAAGTGAAACATTAAGAATTATTGTGGCTTATTGGTTTTAATTCCAAATTGGTTTGAATGACTTTCTAAGTTCCGAGTACTGTATAGAACTTGGAAAGTAATTATAGACGTAAGCTTTTGTCTGCTTAAACATGATTACGAGTGTAGTAACTTGAACTAACGGCAACTTAAACCATTTAGATTATGAAAAACGAGACAGTTTGATCGAAAAAGATGCGGACTCCATATTGGATTCTGATGTCATCCTTTCCGTATGCCAAAAATTTCCTTTTCGGTCCGAGGCGCCCCCTTCAACATGCTTTCCTTCGACGACAGTTTCATCTATTCCTTCAGGGTTAAAAAAATCTTCTCGTCTTCCCAAAGCCACTTCATCACCTTCCCCCCTTCCGACTGAAGAGCCATTTTCCTATCCACAAACTACTACTCCATCACCGGCAGTGACATCACGCTTAAAAAACAAAACTTTTACGGTAAGGACTTTGTAGCTGATAAGATAATTAAAACGTGCAGGTGTACAATTTTGTGGCCATATTTTTATGCATTTCCTTTTACCGTCGAATTGCTTTTGCCATGCGATGGATAATTAATAATTTTATTCTACTTGGTTTCAGTTGGATTTTGATTACCTTTAACATTCACTGCATTTTTGTAATTAATCGTAGAAACGCTCTACAATTAATTTTTTAATTATAACCATTATGGTTTAACTATACAACAGCTGCCATGGTATCCACTGTACATCCAATTTCTTCTATTTTGACTGACTGACTATAAGTTTGGATATTCGTGTATATGTAACTCCTGTTGTCCCCTTCATTATTTTCAAGTTATAATTCCAACACAGAATCGAAAATAAAGCCTATCACACCGCCGTTTTCAGCCACTTTTCGCCGCTGAATCGTGGCTCGTTTAAGATTTTTGCCGTTTACACATTAATCAGTAACGGGAGATTTGGAAAATTTCAAAATCTTGTCTCTTAATAGCGATTAATATAAATTTTCAAACACCAGTTTTTGCTGATTAATGTGTAAACTGGTGTAATCTGTGTTAAGCGGAGCACAATTCAACGGTAAAAAACGGGAACAGCTGAGTGATATGGACTTAATAATAAAGTGTAGGAACTTCGTTCAAAATAAAATTATAGAATACTGACATTCTAAAATCAAAACCTACTTGTAAAGCCAGTGCGACTAAATTTATGAAACTGCACTAAATTCTAAGTGGCTCGTGAGCTTAAATGTTAAGGTTCCATTGGCTAAAAGATTTCCGTTCAAAATAGTTTGTACGAAATTATTTAAACGTTATAATGCCAGCGTGGACCGACTATTTATTGATAGGCTTTGCCGAAACCTTAAAATAGGTATTACCATAGCCTAAATTTCGGTGCTCTTCCAATATGTGCTCTACCGCGAAACTGTGCTCTACCATGAAACTAGCCTTATAAGGCTAACTAACGAAAATATCATGACTTAACCTAACCAATCGTTAGGTCAACTATACGCCCTTGACGATTGGTTAGGTTAAGTCGTGATATTTTCGTTAGTTAGCCTTATAAGGCTAACTAACGTACCTGCTGCTAATCCGAATAATCTAAGGTAGATCACGTATTGGAATGTAAATTTTAAGGTAGAGCACATATTGGAAGAGCACCTAAATTTCTTTAGTCAGTCTACTCTCACATTATAACACAAAAATAAACTTTATATTGAAAGAAGAATTTAAACAATTTTAATCCAGTGAGAGCTTTACACTTCAGATTTACAAAATGCCTTACTCTTAAATGCAGCTTCATAAATCTTGACCCACGTACTGGCTTCATGGCTTTGGGTTACTGTTTTCAGCAAAGTTCATCATGAAGTCAGCGAGACAATAAGTTTACGAAAATACCACAGCCATCAAAATTTTGAGCTTTGTATTCAAAGCCGGTTGGTTAGAAGTTCCGAAGTTGCATTCAAAATCTAAGCAGCTTGAGAGCTTAAATTAAATGCTAAGGTCTTACTGGCTTCAAATATTGTGAAAAATCTTTATACGAAATTTGTTATAATCATGTAATGCAAGCGTAAACAGACTAGTCACAGGTAGGCTTTGGGTAAACTGCTAGTTGTCAGTGAATCTGTATTTAAGACTAAATGCACATTTTAATACATATTCCCATGAAGTGAATATTCGCATTTTAATTAGACTTTGGCCCGAATTCAAAATATACTATAAGGCTATATATATATATATATATAAATATAATATAATCGTACATTAATACTAATATAAAAAATGGTTCTTTCCAGTTATCGATAAAGGATAAGTTTGTGACGGAACTTTGCTTTTATCATCCCCTTTCCTTCCTGAAGAACAGAATGATCAATTTGGGAATATTTTTGGCAACTTCACGAACCTTCGGAGATCATTGTATTTATAAAATGTCGCCTCTTTCACCTTTCAAAATTCTCTGTCTTCAGTAAGTACATATATATATACAGTATATATACACAATAAAATACCACCTTATTTCCAGAAAAACAAATGTGTAGGTTGGGCAGAAAGCCTGGGCACTCCCTCTAATGTAAAAATTAGGTACGTAAAGATCTTGAAGGGGTGCCCAAACTTTTGCCTATCTTGTATTTTAATTGTAATATACCACTCTGGCTTTCTAAGGTTAAGCTCGTATCACACGGGCCGTTTGTTGCCGCTGAAACGAGATTATTGCCGTTTAGATATTAATTGACAATTGGATTTTGCTAAATTAAGTTTCAAAATTTCGCTGAACTAAGATTAATACATTCGATGTCATGGCTACACATTGAAATGGCTCTGAATTATGCGTATATACAGGGGCGTAACTAACGGGGGGGACATCCCCCCTCCCCCCCCCAACTTTTGAACTGGGGGATAATATAGGTTTTGTCCCCCCCCCCAACTTTTGATATAAGCTACCTTGCGTGAAGAAAAATTTACGTTCTTGAAATAATCTATGATGAGTAAATCTTTAATTAATTAATTATTAGTCCTATTAGTATGGTGGAAAGTATTAATGATTCTTACTAATACTGCAGTGATAGATACTTTAATGAGACATTAGTTATTTTTTACTTTAATTAATTATTGCATATATTGTTTTCCTTTAATGTTAAGTATATACTTGATATATATAAGGTAGTTGTGAAAATGCTTCTTTGATTTTTCTATTACTATCATAAATATAGATCATTCTCTAAATCATAGTATTTTAAGAGCATCATTTTGGTCGTAAACTCCTTATAATACTGATAGATCAGAGCTTTATCGAGACTCGAAAGAACTGGTATTCAGATATCATTGTTATATGCCCTGGAACACCAAATTTGAGACATTACCTACTCCTACAGGATAGCAGGGCAGAAATTCATCGCAGGATTTCTCATTATTATAGTTGTCCAACCCCCTCGCCCCCAACTTTTGAAAGCTAGTTACGCCCCCGCATATATAATCTATTTCGTTTAATCTGGATTTAAGTTTTCCTTTTAGTAATCCATAATGTTTTATAAGCTTGGTATAGCCACTTCTAACCTAGTCAGGGTTAGGCTCTCACATTCTGGGTAAAGCTATAGGGTTTGCATCCATATTTCTGGTTCAGTTAAATTTCCAGCCACCAAGTCATCGACGTTACCACGACAAAACTGCTGTGTGTGTGTGTGATTATTTTTAATTTTATTTTAGCTGCTTCAAACTCTGAGAAGTGAGTTACACTCCTGAGGAAAAGGCCTCCACTTTTTCCTTTGGAGTGTTAACTTCCATATTAGCTATTGCGTGTTATTCTACCTGCAACCAAAAAAGTCCCAAAACAAGACATCAACAGAGACGTCAAACTTGAAGTATGAATATCCGTGAGATTTCTCCGTATTCGTGAGATTTCTCCGTATCCGTGAGATTTCTCCGTATTCGTGAGATTTCTCCGTATTCGTGAGATTTCTCCGTATCCGTGAGATTTCTCCGTATTCGTGAGATTTCTCCGTATTCGTGAGATTTCTCCGTATCCGTGAGATTTCTCCGTATTCGTGAGATTTCTCCGTATTCGTGAGATTTCTCCGTATTCGTGAGATTTCTCCGTATCCGTGAGATTTCTCCGTATCCGTGAGATTTCTCGATAAACTTTATATTGAAAGAAGAATTTAAACAATTTTAATCCAGTGAGAGCTTAACACTTCAGATTTACGCAATGCCTTAATCTTAAATGCAGCTTCATAAATCTTGACCCACTTACTGGCTTCATGGCTTTGGGTTACTGTTTTCAGCAAAATTCATCATGAAGTCAGCGAGACAATAAGTTTATGAAAATACCACAGCCATCAAAATTTTGAGCTTTGTATTCAAAGCCGGTTAGTTAGAAGTTCTGAAGTTGCATTCAAAATCTAAGCAGCTTGAGAGCTTAAATTAAATGTTAAGATCTTACTGGCTTCAAATATTGTGAAAAATCTTTATACGAAATTATTTGTTATAATCACGTAATGCAAGCGTAAACAGACTAGTCACAGGTAGGCTTTGGGTAAACTGCTAGTTGTCAGTGAATCTGTATTTAAGACTAAATGTACATTTTAATACATATTCCCATAGTCAATCAAAAGAAGGTATAACAAGAAAGATCAGAAGAACTGGGAAGAGCACAAGTTCAGCAAAGTATACAAAGAGGACGTGCTGAACAGAGCATACATAGAGAGGGATAAAACCGTGGAGTTTCTGGTAAGAGGGGCACTGAGACCAGAAGATGAACGGCTGGTGATGGCAGCGCAAGACCAGGCACTACGGACAAACTGGTTCAAAAGGAATATTGAGGGCAGAAATGAAAGTGAGATGTGCAGATTGTGCTCAAAGAGCCCAGAGACTGAGAGTCACATACTATCGGGTGTGAAATACTCCTGCACAGAGGAAACTACACAGATAGACACAATGCAGTCTGCAAGCTAATCCACTTCAAGCTGCGTAAGAAATATGAAATAAGGCTAGAAACAGAAAAACACTGGAACATATTCCACAAGGAATAGAAGACAATGACAAAGTGCTGCTCCTATATGATCACGAGATACCAACTGACATCAGGGTATCAGGATGCAAACCAGACATAGTTGTGAGAGAGGAGGGAAACAAGTGTCACTTGGTGGAAGTAGGAGTCCCAGCAGACTGGAATGTGGCGAACTATAAAAGGGAAAAGGTCTTAAAATACCAGAGACGAAATAAGGAGAATGTGGAACCTGAGATCATCCCAATAGTAGTGGGGGCAACAGGGGCAGTAAAGAAATCCACAGTAGAGTTCCTGAACCAACTGCCCATAAGTGTGACATCTGGAGAAGTTGTAGGGGAGATATTACGATACAGCACCCCTATCTTACGCCTAGTAAGTAGGCTGTACCTAAAAATTCCTTAGGGTTAAGGTTTAACCCCGGAAGCAAGAAACACTCTCCATCTGGAGTAGAAGGGAAAAAACAATAAGGAAAGATAAAGTGTGTTCACATTTTAATTAGACTTTGTCCCTAATTCAAAATATACTATAAGGCTATATATATATATAAATAAATACAATATAATATAATATAATCGTACATTAATACTAATATAAAAAAATGGTTCTTTCCAGTTATCGGTAAAGGATAAGTTTGTGATGGAACTTTGCTCTGCTTTGCTTTGCTAATGAGACCGTGGAGATAAACTTAAAATCCGTGAGAGATGACATGTCTGCATCAATTTGAACATTTTTAGTTCTAATGTTACTTTTGTAAATTTAATTTAAATTTTCGTATGTGAGACCGGACTTATGGGACACCATATGTGTGTATATATACACACACACAGTATGTATGTACAGTAAAATACTTAAGAAATAATTTTTTTAATTTAAAATGGCAGATTTATTTTCAGTATGACAGTGGGCTTTTTTTTTCCCAAATGGGTAGCGATTGAAGGAGGTCAGTAAAATGGTTTAGAATGCACACATTTCATTCCATAATAAAACAGTAATTACATCCTTTTAAGAGGCATTATTATTATTAAATAATAAAAAAATAAAAGATTAAAGTGTAGGCTCGATTTTTAGTAAGAGAAGCACTGACTAACTAGGTTGGGTAACGAATGGCCCAGAGGTTTTAGGTACTCTAATTTCCAAGTTGGACCTACACGGGATACATGGGTTAACCTCTTGTCCACGAGTGCCCTTCTCCGTCTGAGGTTTACGCGCAGTGCGACAGTGGACCCTTGAGAATGGCTTCCGTGGTGTTAAGCAGTTAGTAATACCACCACGCCCTTAGGACTAATGGTTTTTTTTAACTACTAACTACTAGCACCTCAAGATTAAACCAAACTACACCAAATCACAAATTGGAACAAAAGTTTACTCTTAATTTGGCGAAATGTGCTGTGATGACGTCATAGATTCTTTTCCTGTTAAAATATTTAATTAATGGTAGTTTTACTTTAAATTTCGTAAAATATGAATTTTGGGAGGTTAAAAATTTTGGGAGGTTAAAAATTTTGGGAGGTTAAAAATTTTGGGAGGTTAAAATAAATCGCTCTGCATACGGCCGACATACATTAAGTTTTTTATTCCTAACTTGGGGTATGGGAAAAAAAAGAAAATACTTATTGTGTGAATTAGCGAATTAAAATTGAAATGGATTTTAAAATTAGATTAATTATTTATTATTATCGATTGAGGAGAATAATGCGTCATTTTAAACTAGATCGTACGAGTCAATTTTGAAAGAGGATGTTTTAATAATCTCAATTCTTTAGTTTAAGAGGCTTTACGCCACTCCAACATAATGTTGAGTCGTCCTAACTTAGGATTTCAATTTTAAACACTAAAAACGAAATGAAATTAAGGGAATTCCATATTAATTTAATATAAATTTAAAGTTTTTGGAACTTAACAAATGTATGTTGGAAAATAATAATTACTGATCTTTCTCCAAGATCCGTAAAATTTGATAAAAATATTCGTTCAATCTCTTTTGAAAATGAATTATTTGAGTAAATCAATTCGCATTCTTGAATGTCTGTAGAGGTTTATTGACAGTAGGCCCGCCATAATAAAGTAATAGTTAATTGAGGAGTTTAAAAAAAGTCTTTTGGTCTTTCTTTCGACCAAATAATTGATTTAATAAAGGAGATAAGGGGATTTCGTAATTTTTATTTCCTTAGCAAAAATAAAGGAATAACTGTTATTTTTTATGTATTTGCGCAATGTTACAAAACAATGATGATCTCACAATAAGCACTGATTTTATACAGGATAAGAATTAAATAATGCAATGCTGTTAGGAACAGTAATTATGATGGGACCTAGTATGTTTCATGGACTGCTCTCGATTTTCCTACGAAATTGCAAACAAGGGCAGTCGATGACCCTGATCTTGTTTCTGCAATCGGTTTTTCTTGAGGAACCTAACCTAACCTGACCTGACCTGATCGAGTTTCTTATACTATTGTTTTTGCAAGATATCGCACTAATTCTTGTCATTTTTTGTGAATTTGTATGGCGTAAACGCCACACCAGCTCGGACTTATTCAAAAAGATGTTGGAGTGTATTGGGTCGTTTCAGTAAATAAATTTATTCAATATCCAATAACATTTTTCTTTATCATTTCTCAAGAAAACCGATTGCAGAAACAAAATCAGGGTCATCGACTGCCCTTGTTTGCAATTTCGTAGGAAAATCGAGAGCAGTCCATGAAACATACTTGTCCCTGATGATAAAATCTATACGGTAATTAAGAAACAGCACTAAGACTGCGGTAAAATGTGCGAATTTGATTTGATGGTATTGAACGACACTTTAGAGAGCCTATGCGATTAGGTTGTGTGTGTGTAGTTTATAGGCTATGTAACTAAGTAGCCTAGCAAGACACGGTAAACAGTAAGCCAAGTGAGTTGGGCCTATGCAAAAGCTTTACAGACTGAGAGGCGAGAGCTTATGAGCAGGATAAATGATGAAATTCTTGTTGAATCTAAGTGAAGATTCGGAAGTTGAAAAGTTGGATATTGAGTGAAGCAAAGGTCAGACAAATGAGATAGTGAGGTTGCGGGATCGTCGTCGAGTATGGCAGAGGAAGGCGTCTAGTACGACTCATCGCCGCCGACTCATCGCCGCCGATTCATCGCCGCCGATTCATCGCCGCCAACTCATCGCCGCCAACTCATCGCCGCCAACTCAACTCCGAATGCACCGTTGCCAAATAATGTTTTGTATAATTTATTAATCTTTCTTTAGTGCGATGATAGGTATTGAAGAAAATTAAAAACACTTGGAAGAACCATTGAAAACATAACTAATTATATTTATATAATATTTTATTTATATAATATAACCTAACCTAACTCAACTCAACCTAACCCAACCTAACCTAACCTAACCTAACCTAACCTTCACCAATTAACATTATAGATGCCTTATACAAAATAGAGAAGAGTCGAGATATGTATCTCGAACAACTTGTAGGAGGTCATGCTCCACCTTCAAAGTTAAAAAAATATCGTGATGCTGATGACCGTATATTAAAACTAGTTTTAAGCTTTGAGCAACGATCACCATTAGAATATTTACGTGGGATTGCCTACAATTACCACTAATTAAAATCTGAACCTTTTAATCTTTTTTTAACGTAGTAGAATAAAGAGTTTCTAACGATTTTTAATTTTTTAAAGCTCTAACCTTCAAAAATAAATTTAATTTATTTTTTGAAAAAATGGAGTTGAATTGGCGGCGATGAGTTGTCGGCGGCGATGGATCGTCCCATCCCGCAGAGGAAGTGGTTTTAGCGACGTAGGTCGGAGAGCAAAGGGAATAAGAGTGAAATGAAGAACGAGTGTGAATTGGTGGTGGTGGTGGTGGTGGTGATCGATGTGACCAAGAAAGACGACAGTGAAGAAGAGAAACTTGAACAGACGAAGAGATGGGGAAAGAAGTAGAGAAAGGGTGGAATAGAAACGAGAGCATGAGTAGAAGACAGGTGCCCGGGCTCAACCAGGTTGAAAAGATAAATGACGTTTTGCGCAAACTAAAAACGTGTAAATATAACGCAAAATTTGACATTTACACTAATTATTATTATTTTTAATGTAGTAGTAATTGTTTGAAGGACAGTTCTGTTTGCATCCGTTTGGAAAACCCTGCTCTCAAAGTTCACATATTTTGAGATTTAATCATTGGTAAATTTGTAGGTGGACAATTTTTCTTTTTTTAAAAGGTTTATTAGACTTCTTAATAGAGCATACAACCACGTGAAAGTGTTTTGGGGGGGGGGGGCGGTTTAGGTTAGAGTAATGACCTTCAAATTTTTGCTTTCCCATGATTAGTAGAGCCCGGATGTTCAGGCCAAATGCCATAAATGCTTATTTTTGCAATTTCAATATACAATTACCTATTTTGTCTTGATATGCCTATTTTGCCCATTTTCATTGCTTTTTAATATCGGTTATAATAAACTCATATATGTTTTTAAATTACTATTTGGCTGTCATTAAATCAATGACTGGATTGATCATTGTCAGTAACTAAGTAAATGAGTATTATTACATAGTTGAAGTACGTATCAATTTAAAATTATTATCGACATGATAAATGCAAGGTCATTATTGAAGGTATTATACCAATACCATACAAAGAAATCAACATTATACAAGAGACAAGAACTGAACAATCACAAGAAATGTCTTTAGTACTAGTTACACACTAAAAATGAATAAAAAATAGTAATGTACAGCCACCTTTACATCTCGCTGTTCTGACGGCTCTTAGCAAGTTAAAATCCTCCATATTTATTTTTCTTATCAATGCAATGGTTGCCGTTTTCACAATTTCCTTGGCAATCCTTAGTGAGTTTCTGTGAGGCATACGATGTCCACCCTTGTTTCGTCCATAAATCCTTTCAGGTATGAAACTTTGAGTGATTGGTTTCGTTTTATTCCTTGAATATTAGCCAGAACAATATTTATTTTTCTTCGTTTTGCTTTGCCCATTGTACATTTAAAGTTCGTTTTCCTTCGGTTCATTGTTTCGTTGCCCTATGATCCTCCGAGAGATCCCTTTCCGCCTATCTGTTCCGATAGCTTTTTGCCAGGAAGCCAGTTTTATTTTATTTTAAAATTTTATTTTAAATGCTCTTTTTACAGGCCGTCTCATAAGACGCTTATGAATCATAAATGTAGTTCCATATAACAGCCGATATCCGGTACCTTCCCGCGCATAATAAAAGCTGCGCTTATGAAGTGTGTATGTATGTACAGGGTGTCCCTAAAGTCTGGACACATAGGAAATATCACTAACTATAACTAACTATATGTTATTATTATTATTATTATTATTATCTTAAATTCATGCAACTGAGGCCTAAGGTAGGCCCACATCGAATCAGCAACCCTGAGGTAGGACCAAATAGGACCTCCAAGTCCATAAGTTATGGACTTGGAGGTCCTATTTGGTCCTACCTCAGGGTTGCTGATTCGATGTGGGCCTACCTTAGGCCTCAGTTGCATGAATTTAAGATAATAATAATAATAATAATAATAACATATAGTTAGTTATAGTTAGTGATATTTCCTATGTGTCCAGACTTTAGGGACACCCTGTATAATAACTTTTGGGGAGTTTGTTGAACTTCGACCAGTGTTTGAGGTCATGAATTGCGTGAACATGATTTTAGGGGTCGTACACGATAAAGATTGGGAAGCCCTGATCTAGTCGCACAATCTGAAGTATACTTAGATTTTTTGATGCGTTTTATTTTGTTAAAGGGTGTTGTTAAAGGTTATGTTAAAGGGTGTTGTATTTGGGAGGTTAATATTTTGTTTTGGATGATTTCTGGTGTAGTATTGTGGACGAATTGATACATGTATGAGCAGAGGCGTACTTAGTATTTTTTCCGCCCCTAGGCAGGGATTAAAGTGCCTTATAGTTGTACCACTTGATATCACTAGTTTGGTATTAGAGGCCGCTCTTCTTTTTTATTTTAAAACTTATTTGTGAATATTTAATTTGTTACTACTTGTAAGTTACTTTCCTATTTTTGGTTTTGGTCCTATTTGTTGAAATATAACTTCAAGCCCCTCAAAATGTGCTGCCTAGGCACTCCCTAGGCACTGCCCTAGTCCACTCCCTTATGTATACGAAGCAACGTTTAGTTTGTAGATTTCCCCTAGTTTAAGAATTTGGTAAATCTCTAGGAGCGCTCCATTTTTCAATATTAAACATACTCTCAAAACATATACCATTTGAAAGCTCACATTTTTCTGAGTCTAAAAATGTAGTAATCCAAAAGTATCAATAGCAAATAAAAAGTAACTAGGTTTAAATATAAAACCCTATACCGATCAATTTGTGATGCTTGATCTTTACGGGGGCGGAGCCCCCGTACCCCCGAGACCTAAATTATACAAATAATAATGCAATAACATATTCATGTTAGGTTAGGTTAGCGTAACAATTACCAAAAATACCATCTTACAACACAGACTGAAGATTTATAATTTAGCCAACCTTTATAATGTAGTTAATGACGTCACGCGTCAAACAATTAATTAAATCGTTATTTTTTATTTGCTATTCATACTTTTGGATTACTACATTTTTAGACTCGGAAAAATGTGAGCTTTCAAGTGGTATATGTTTTATGAGTGTATGTTTAATATTGGAAAATGGAGCGCTCCTAGAGGTTATCCAAGAATTTTTAACTCTTGGAACATTTGATCTGTACATTTTATGCTTATTCAATTTATAGATTTTCCTAATTTTTTTTTGCATTACCAATGGCTGTAGCGAATATTGACTTGTGCTTCCGGAAGCACTGATGCAGTATTGTAGGTGGGTACACCAAGGTGAAGTACGAGTATATGGATCGAAGAACCCGTTTTGGGAGTACTGCACCCATTTTCCTAATTATGAATGAGACCTTTGGTTAATTTGTTGTATAGGTCTCCAGTATGGTTTTGAATGACTGGTTTGAATTGATGGTAATTCCCACAAGTTTGGCCAAGGAATGACTTAAATGCTGATAAATAAACAAAATTAATGTAAATTCATTTGGTCAATATTTAGGAGATGCACGGCCTCTGAATTCAAATTTTTTATTAATACCTATTTAGTACATATGATTTGATGAATTTAAAAAAAACTAGACCTTGTGCATTTAAAAATAAGGGATATATAGATTTTTTTTTCATTTTAACTATTTTTGACATTTTCCGAGAAACTCTGATTTTGAGAGCTGGTAAAAAAAGTCTATCCTGCATTCCGAGTTGAATCCAATATCCGGATGCTTGAGTGCACAATGTTGGTACATGCGCAAAGTAAGACAAAGTTTTCCTTAAAAGCTTGCATAAATAAGAGGTATCATTAATTTAGACGCTACATTTTTGTGAAATATCTGTGTGAGAGAACGTCTTCTAATTCTGTTTGCAGCGTATACTATTGACAAAGATATTATCAGCCATTAACCTCGAGGTAAGTATGGAGTAACTTAACTTTTCGTTTTGCGTTCCAGCTATTTTTGTTTGTGAAAAGAGTGTCAAATATCGTTAAGCGGAATTATTTTTTTAATCGCTCCACGGTCGCGTTATAAAATCCAAATAATTTATATATAAAGAGTTTTTCAGTAATGTTTTCAGAGCTTCAAATTTCTGTGTTTGAAATAAAACTTGGGACCTTTTCCAGTTTGTGTACCGTTTTTCATATTTATTTTTGAGAATATTTTTGTTAAAACTAACGAAAATATCACGACTTAACCTAACCAATTATCAAGAGCGTACAGTTGATCTATTAGTAAATAGTAAATACTATTCCAGAAACAAACAATGTTATAATTAATAATAGATCAACTGTACGCCCTTGATAATTGGTTAGGTTAAGTCGTTATATTTTCGTTAGTTTTAACAAAAATATTCTCAAAAATAAATTATATGAAAAACAATACACAAACTGGAAAAGGTCCAAAACTTGCCATATTTTGAACCGGTCCCCTAAAAATCTGATTATTGTATTCTTTTATAAATTGAACTTCGTCCTGGTCACGTCGCAACACTGATTACCATTAGATCAGCGAGATTAAGCTACGTTAGGTCTAATTATTAACTAGATGGGTGACCGTCCTCCACTTTTAGATGAAGCGAACCGTAGATGATTTGAGTGCGCGTAATGCTGTAGGTCCCCTTCGTCAAAACCTTTGCCGACGGCTTTTCGCGTGTCTAAGTTCATAATTTTGAACAAATATGAACTACTACTTCTTCATCTGTAGACTTTGACCCATAAAATCAAATATAATTAGGAAACTTTCAACAACGGTGTATTGAAGATAAATATTTTTTTTTGTAACTTTATTTGTTTGTTGGCAAAAGACAAATCCCATAAAGAAAATTACAGTATCCATCAAGATAATCAACTCTACACCTCATTATTAAACAAATTAAAACACAAAGGATTACAATAAAAAAAAATACACAATAAAACTGGAAATAATAAAATTAATACTAATGGCTTCCCAAAGGTTGTGCTAATAAAAAATTAAATATAACAAAACGTAAAAAAATTTCAAAACACGAAATAGTAATGCCATCGATCTCGGGACGAAAACGCTTGAACACTATTTCGTTTTTCACCTTCGTGGTTTTCATCATAAATATTATTCGGGTGTTACTTTCGTGAAATAATTTATATAGATATGAAAGCTGTTTCAAGTTCTATATTTGATAAAAAATGTCTTTCACTTTATTAGCGAATTCACTAATAATAGAGTTCACATCTTTATTTTCAGACCACAAGACAAGATCACCAAAATCAACGGCTTTGATATTTCCTGTTGGTCCCATAATACAGTTAATAATTTTGTGCGACACGCCACTCACAACGATCCAAATAGATTTGTTGGCCAAGGAAAAACTTACAAATTCACATTTTCTTTGGTGAGTAAACGTACATTTTCTTTCATTTTGTGGGAGGAGTTGAGAAGGTGAATTCGTTAGAAGGTGACTCGAGGGTACAAAGTCCATTCAAGGGACAATTTTAAATAGTAAATAACATAAAACAACGAAAAATGTTAATTTTAAAGTGTTTTTAATTGAATGTAACGACATTCAAAATACGAGTATGTGGAGCCCATAATTGTCATTCAATGCTTTTATTAAATGTTGTCAAATCGGGACCTCCGCGGTGGTCGTCAGATCATATCAAAACGATTACTTTCCCACTTTTGGTCCTCAAATGAAAATTACCAAAAATTAAAAATTAAAATTTGACAAAAGCGTGTCTTGATTTGAAGACAGTTTTCGTCGCTGAAATGGGGCCAAAGGGGAAAGGTTAAGAAATATTAGCCTAACCTAACCTAACCTAACCTAACCCGGACCAAAGTAGGAATGGCCGTAGAATCCCTTGAAATTCTGTATTCAGAGACCATCAAACGATTGGCATAATGGCATGAGCACCAACCTGCTGCAAATTTATTTATTTTTATTTTTTCTTCAAATTTTATTTAAATATGTCTCTCTTAATATTATTTACTCTTATTTAAAACTGTTCATTGAAGAAGCTGAACGGATGTGAATTTTGTAGTAATTTAAATGCAATGAATAAATTATCAGTTAGACATCTGATGTCATAAAGGAAAAAAAAATAGGCTACAATTAAAATGAAGCCTGGTTAGACTTTATATTTATAGAAAGATTTTTGGGGAGAAATTGATATCTGTAGTAAGTTGTAACAATAAGTTAAGATCTCCCGAAATCCTTACTGATTAATTTGGAATAAGAAAAATACTTTATTTGTATGTTACTCATACGTATGTGGAATTTTCAACAGTAGTCTCGAATAAATAGCTGTCTCGCGTTTAGAGTAAAGCAAGGTGTGTATATAATATAGATATATATTATAGATATATTTCATTGAAACTTCTGATTTATACCAGGAATACATCCCAGTAAATAGACCTACAGTATCACCAGAACAAGGACCAACGAGGCTTTCGGCTTCTTTAGAGATCATAATGCAAATGAATGGAAGTGAGTACAGTTTTCTGCCTTTTCATTATTTAGGAGAATAAAAACAAACTTTTACAAAGCCCACCTCTATTTAGTCAGACCACGCTTCTAATAAATTTTCATACCTTTGTGGATCGAGGAAAAGTCAGGGAGGCCATAAATTTACCACAAAAAATACCACAGCCATCAAAATTTTGAGGTTCGCATTCAAAGACAGTACGTTAAATTTTGAGAACAGCTTCACAACTTTTAAGTGGCTCGCGAGTTTAAAGTAAATGTCATGGTTTCGGTGGTTTATAAATTTTTGTTCAAAATCTTTTTGAAATTTACCTTATAATGCGAACGTGACCGACTAGATATAGGTAGGCTTTGGTGAAGTAACATACCATAACTGTGTGTAGTTAAAAATCCTTAAACTAATAACTAACTAGACGATAAAAAATAATATACGACTGAATTGATGAGTTAATACCTAAAAAATATGATCTTATGATTTTAAATTTGTACTAACTGTTTATACGATTTGTTTCCATATAGGCATCCTTCCGTTATTTTCGATATTAGTTTCAATAAAGGGAAGAGGAGGTGAGTCTTACCCGCTATTCAGTTACTCGTGGTGACTGTAATATTTGTATTTTCGCTTACAACGCTTATATAAACAAAAAATGATGCGGCAACAGTACTTATACATTTGCTCGTAAGTCGACTGTAAATTTTAATTTAAGCTTTTCTATTCACACTTCAAAAATGATTCTTCATCGAATTCGTGTCTGAGGTTGACGCGAGATGAATTGTAAAGGAAAGGCGGAAGGACAAATTAAAATGTAGCGAATCGAAATGAAAAGTAAACGGCAAAACTCGACAGCAAATAAAGATAAATGCCAAGAATAGAAAGGAAGTGAAAGGAGAAATGAAAAAAAAATGAAAGATATTGAAAATGAAAAAAGAAAAATGGAAAATGCAGTTGGAAAAAATGAATAATGGAATGAGAAAATTTCAACCGCAAATGGTAAAATTGAATACCAAAATTTGGTATTAAAAACTCCTTAAATACACAAGTTAAATAATCTGTATTCTAAAATTTGAGCAATTTTGGGGATGTTTTTGGTTTAAATTACTTATTTTACTTTGTAAAAGTATTAATTAAAAATAAATTAAATAAATAAATTGAAGTTGTTTATGGCGTTAAAAAAGTTAAGTGCGAATTCGCTTAAAAAAAAGGTTTTTCTAGAAAATTCGTGAAAGGTTTCTCGAGATAGGAACTGCACCATTGAATCGCTCCTGGAAGTCTACACGAGTATTTTCAATGGTTTTGCCATAACGTGGTCGTTCATGGACCCAGGTACTAGCCAATATGCGTTGTTCAATCGTATAGTTGATGCTATCACACATTTCAAATGGATCTGAAAGAAAAACGAAAATAGGTTAGTATTTTACTGGGGTGACAAGACATTGTGTCCACCCTGTACATGTAAACTTAGACTATCTTCCCTTTCAGTACCTTCATTTTCACTCTCAAAGTCGTCTTTGCTGTGAAGTTGTTGTTGTTGTTGTTGTTGTTGTTGTTTTTCTTATGATGCCGAATTAGCTTTGAAAATGTCTTTAATACACGTAACAGTTATTTATAAAATTTGTTAAAATTAACCTAGAGACGCCGTAGTTAATAAGGGGGATCTAAAATTGGTGACAATATTGTACCTTTGGCAACCTATCTCAAATGCTGTCAAACGGTACCTTGCACGCATGTCGAGGGTATATTGGCATCATTATCTGTCTCTTAACTCAACTTCTGTTGAATAAAGGTTCGTGAAACGCGTTAACAATGTACTAAAGTGATATAGAAAGTAGAATTAGTTAAATTAGTAGCAAAAGTGTGGAAACCGGTGTTCGGAAGTTTAAACTGTTAACAATTTTCCCACATGACTGCGAGGTAAGATAACTTTGTGTGTGTGTTATAGTCAATCTGTGAAACCAGTCATTTCGCGTAATGCCTACAAATTTCAGACATTTCGAGTAATTCATTAAGCTATTAATAATTTCGTGACGGTTAGGTTAGATTAGGGTGGTTAGGTTAGTAATGCGTATTACCTATGTTTAAAGGTCACAGGTATTACGCGAAATGCCTGAAATTTTTAGGCATTACGTGAAATGACTGGATTCGCAGATTGACTATAACATATACAGTATATACACCAACCGGTAAAAAAAATTAACATATCAATAGTGTAACACCTGTAACATTACAGTATTATTTACATTTGTAAGTTAAGCAAAATGCAGTATTTAGAAACTTAACTGAATGTCTTTTATTCTTTTAAATGATTTATGATTTAGGATGAAACTAGATATAATGAAGCTCTGTTATATACAGACCTGTTTGTTCTGCATAGACAGGAATTTCTTAGAACCTGTCATTCGATATGGGAACCTATCGCGAAGGACCCTGATACTACAATCTATAAAAATGTTTCGAGACAAGGAGGATAGATAAGTAGATGGGATGATATAAGTATAAGAGGAGATAGGACGAGATGACACCCACATAATAAGATTGTGGAAAAGGGCTCAATCAGGATTAAGAGATCGGGAGTGTGTATAGAGGGGTATGTGTGTATAGAGTCGGGTATTGCGTGTATCCTGTCTTGGTAATAACTCAATCGGGGAAGGCCGCCGGTTGTTGCCAGATGTATACGTGACTGCACCCGGATCTCGTGGTTCCGGTCCGGTTTTAGGTTTGGGGCATCGCGACGTAGCAGGTTACGAGGTCAGGATAAGAGGAAAAAGCAACTTTCTCCTTTATCAAATATAACAAATGTGGGGAATGTTGCTGAACGGTTGCCGTAACTCGTAAACGGTCCAACCATAGTAATAAACTAAGACTGTGTACACAAGACATTTTGAACTACATAAAACGGGTTACTTTAAGCACACACACACACGCTGTGAAAAATGCTCTGTATGAATTGGTCCCCAATTAACCCACCCCTAATATCTCCAGTCTAACTATAAAGTAGATTAAGCCTAGCCTTGTAGGGGTCAGCCTAGAGATTCCGGAAATGGTCCAGAGCGGGCAGAATAAATTGAGGTTCACAGCAGGATTCCTCACCAAATTAGGTTAGGGTAATTTACCTTCACCTTTGTTAAGCTATGAGTTGATGCTAGGTCTTAGACCACAATGTAGGCCTAATTTGTCTGACCCAGCTTAATTTATGTCCCTTAATTAACTGGGCTAAAAAACACAACTGATCACTTACTGAGTGTTATTAGACAGTCCCTCTTCTCTTAGCTCAATTGTTGAGAGCGTACTTGCTGGTGGGGATCTTTTTCCGTTGTCTAGCCTCTTCCTTCTCTCCGTTCCGTCTTGCTCCTCCGTTCCTTGTTTCTTTTCGTTCTGCCCTTTTCCCCTTGTCCTTTTTTCGCGGGGCTTTTTCCACCAGCGTCCTCTTGGTTTTTTTTCGGTTGGTTGATCGGTAATGTATGTGTATTACCGAGCACGCTCTATCACACAGTATATAAATACTAATGTGGAGAATAACTCTGGTGTCTGGTGAGTAACCAATTGGTTTCATCCACCCAGTTATTGACATAAAAGGAGTTTGATAATTGTTAGATTAACTACCTACCTATTCAGTGGACCATTTTCGTTACCTCCCAACTACCCATACGTATCAGTTTTCCATACACACGATTGTTTATTCATTAAATTGTGAAGTAAACTACTGTAACATTCTAACGTTAAACAGGGTGTTTCAAAAGTCCCTGTACATGTATACGTATGTATGTGTTACAGCAAGATTGTGAAACTAGTGATTTCATGAAATCCCTGAAATTTATCGAGTTTTCAAAAGCATATCATCATCCATTGAAAGGCAACTTATAATTTCTCAAATTAGCTGCGAAAAGAAGTAATTCCAAACAAAAGAGTAGAAATAAATGTCAAACTCTGTTTATTGTAATGAAATTTAACTTTATAATAATTAATTGGATTAAAAGTTAGGGAATTTATAATTTTTTTATTTAATTTAAAATTAATTCCCCACACTAATTTATGGTGCCCAGACCCGGACCCTTCACTCTTTAGATATTTTAGAAGTGTAAACTTTAAGTTAATTTCATAATGTCTTGCTTAAACTTGCCCGGTGGCCGGGCTCATTTGAATGAACTCAAACTTCCTCAAAGAAAATGGTGGCCTTCGATGAAACTGTTCGGTTAAATTTAGAGAAACCACAAGCAGAAGATATGGAGGAATCTTCCAAAAGAAGCATTCTCACAGAGAGGCGTCTTCTGTCGGCAGAAAAATGTTTAAAGGAATTTCGAGCTGCTGTTCACTTCATTCCTCGGTTTTCAATCTTTCTTCGTCAGGCATCAAACTGCCCACTATAAATTTACGACCTTCGATAGCAGTTCTTTAGACTGATCCCTTTTTTGGGGCATATTTCAAAGTTCTCTAAAGTCATCTCCGACGCACAGGAGTTTATTTATTAAATGGGGGGTAGTTGCGTAACGAGGCCCAAGCTCTTCCGGGAGGATTCACTGCAACTGATGCGCATTGTAAAGAAAGAGTGAAGCTACTTCACGAACATTTGGAGACCCAAAACGCATTATCCAGCCCTATTTGCATGTCCTGTTTGACCAGTAAGGCCCAGGCCCCAATTCCGAAGAATTTTCAAAGTTTAGATCAGCTTTTGAATATCACATTCGAGGTTTAAAGGTCATCGCACTCTTACTGCTACGAAAACTACCTCCGAAGATCAGAACTAATATAAATCGGGCAGGCAGGAGTAATTATTGGGACTTGGCCGAGTTCAGAAATGCTATTAACGAAGAAATTAGTCTTCTACGGGCAATAGACCCTGAAGACAGAAGATCTTGGTTAGAGGAGGACAAACCCAAGTCGAACGATGTGAGAATGAAAAAAAAGGTCGTCGAAAATAGACCTACAACGGAAGGTAAATCCACCGCAGTCAACTTGGATGTAAGTGCAAGTAGTAAACTAAATCAAAGATAAAAAAAATGCAGGTTGTGCTATCAAGAACATAACACTGGCCAACAAAATGAAACTTTTTTTCTCATCACAAACATGATCACACTTTTCTTAATGCATTTTTCGCGCTGATTCCGAATCTGGTTTTATTTTTTTTTCTAGCACGTATAGTTATATAGATACACTGGTTTTGATATTTTTAAGTTTTTGATATTGCTATAAGAAAATTTATGGATGTATAGATCACACTTAGGAATGCTAAACAACAAATACATCATATACCTTATTCAATGTACTTATAAATAAAGAATATATACATTATTTTATTAAAAGTGCTGTGAGTGTGATTTCCTTTTGTAAATTTGGCCTGGATTGTCACGATACAGCATCCAACAATGGTCCGCCATCATGCTTTCATTCCAATATCCTTGGTAGCGCTTCTCCATCATCTGAATATCTTGATGGAAGCGCTCTCCTTGCTCGTCACTCACTGCACCAAGGTTTTCAGGAAAGAAATCTAAGTGGGAATGCAGGAAGTGAATTTTTAACGACATTCGACACTCCATTTCTTTGAAGGCATCAAGGAGGTTCTTGACTCCATCCTTATACGCAGGTGACTTGTTGCTTCCAAGAAAGTTTTCACATATCCATTTGAACGCCAGCCAAGCCTTCAATTCCAGCGGACTTAGGACTTTTTCAAATTCAGTGTCATTCAAAACCTCCCTTATTTGTGGCCCAACAAAAATTCCTTCCTTCAATTTTGCTGCAGTAACCTTCGGAAATTTCCTTGAAAGGTATTGGAACCCTTCAGAATTGACTTTACCCATTGCTTTAACAAAATTCTTCATTAAACCAAGTTTAATGTGAAGAGGTGGCAGATAGATCTTTTGGGGATCCACTAAAGGGACAGACTGGACATTGCTTATCCCTGGGACATATGTATACCTAAGTGGCCAGTCACTTTTGGTGTAATGTTCTATAGTGGCGCGACTGTCCCACAGGCAAAGGAAACAACAAAATTTTGTGAATCCTGACTGCATACCCATAAGCATTCTTATAACTTTTAGATCTCCACAAACATTCCATTGATGACTGTCGTATTTGATTGCCTTAAGTAGTATATCCATATTGTCATATGTCTCTATTAGATGGACGGAATGGGCAATGGGGATGGATGGCATTATATTACCATTATGCAAAAGAACTGCTTTCAGGCTTCTCTGCGACGAATCAATAAAGAGGCGCCACTCAGATGCCACATACGTCTGAGATATGGCTGTAAATAGTCCATTGATGTCATGTCAATAACAGAGGGACCGTCTACTGAAAAGAATGCTGTTAATTCAAAATTCCGCTTTCGGTAGTAACTAATACGAACATTGTTCTCAAGTAAATTGTTCTCCTTTAGTCTTGAGGCGAGAAGCTCTGATTTCTCTTTAGACAGCGATAAGTCTCTAACAAGATCATTCAACTGTCCTTGGGTTAACTTTTTAGGCTCTAAATGTCTACCTTCAAAAGTGTACTCTGGTTCTATAGATGGTCCGGAAACGCCAGTTGCACCTTCATCACTTTCCATGTCATCTATGATAAAATCTAGCCTATCACTTGGGGGAATTGGAATGGGCAATGTTTCATCATGTTTTACTGGTCTACGTGCTGAATCCAAGTTTGGATATACAATCTGGTGTTTGTTCTTGGCAGAAAACCCCATTAAGTTCACACTACAAAAATAACAGTCTTCATGATGATCTCTCGGCTCCCTCCATATCATGGGTATGGCAAATGGCATTGAAGCTTTCTTTTTGTTAAGCCAATCACGTAATCCATTTGAACAGCCAGAACAGATTTGATGTGGCGCCCATGGTTTATCTTGGTCACCTAGATGGCAACCAAAGTATAGCTTGTATATTTTCTTAATGTCGGTTGTAATACTTCGTCGCTGTGTTTTAGTTGTCAACTGGCCGCATACGAAAAGAACTTGTCGGGGTCATTCTTACATTGTCGAGGCATGTTGACTGACCTGAGCAAACTATAAATTAAAAAAAAATGTACACCAACTTGACACAACAAGTTATTGGACTGGACTGATCTTTTGACACACAAAGCACGGCGTTGTTGCCTGAATCACAATGCTGCTAGACGTAAAAGCTCACACCTGAAATACATAAGATGTATAATTAAGATAATTGAAATAAATAAGATGAATAAACTAAAAAAACACAATAAAATAAATACAATCAAATGTTGAAATATTAGTATTTTGCCTATTTAAAATGGTTAAATCTGTGTAGTTATATATATGCCTTCATCTTGAAAACTATACGTGCTAGAAAAGATCTGAATGCAGTTTTGGAATCAGCGTGAAACATGCTATCCAGCCACCACAAATTTTACTCTGATGAAAAATCTTTGTTGACCAGTGTAATTTTTCAAGATGTGAAAATTATAAAACTGCAAAACAAGTCTATTTATGTAGCTGGCATTAAGATTTTGAACAATGCAAGACACTGGGATAAATTGCACACAATTTCATTATTTACTGACTTTTTATTTACCATGAAACATTTAAACAAAGGGGGATCACAAGTGCCAAATTACCGTTAATATTTTAGAAACCCAATAACATACTAGTTGTAATAACAAAAATCGCCTAATTGGGACAAAACCCTGCCCGAGACTGATTTGGGGGCAGTTCAGCCTCTAGTCTGATCACATTCCGGGTTTGCCAACTAGTATTTTGTATTCCTAATTTCATACAAAACCTTATTAAATTCTTATTTATGTACAAAACATTATTAAATTTCTTATTAAACATTATTTTCTTTATTAAACAAAACATTATTAAACTCTTATCAGACATTATTATCTTTAAAACCAATACACGACACGCTTTTTGTGGCTTGCAGAGCCTCTTCAACCTGATAGCTGAATTTTAACTTGTAGGGTTAAAGTTGTTATTCGAGGCTACATGTAGCCAATTTCTTTAAAATACGTTCATAAAACATCACCTAACAAATTCGAACGCGCCTATTACTCGGATAATCCTCAATAGCTACATTTGACGAGGAATCTGAGCTGCTTCAGTTTTACAAAGATTCAAAATGCTTTCTTAATGAAGTGGCCTTACTCTTCGTAAGTGGGCTTCTAACTCTATACCTGCTCGGAATCATTTTCTCGAGCAAGGTGACGGACTGTCTCCAGAAAGAGATGGCATAAAGGTGGTTGGAGTGCAATTGCACTTAAATCATGATTCTTTCTTATTCATTCGATAAAATTAATATTGAAGTAAACTCCCCAAAAAGTGTTACGAAACTCTGCCCGCGTAACCATTAAGTCACGAATTTTCTTACAAAAATTGTGGCAAGCCAAACTTTCATGGGGACAAAGAATTAGACTCAGAGTTGCAAATGAATGGAGAAATATAGCCCAAAACATTAATGTTGCGCTCAGTTATTCCGTCCTTCGACAGATGAAGTTCGCAAAGGAGTTAACACTCCATGCTTCAGCGACTCTGGTACAAAAGCGTATGAATCTGCTATTTAAGTAGCAGTGGTCAATCCTGGCTACTTATAGCCAAAACGAAAGTAGCTCCTATTAAGACTTTTATGATTCTCCAGTTGTAAATAGTAGCTGCATTATTATCAGCTAGACTAATTATTTTCGTCATAAATGCCTACGAAGATGTTTTAAGCTTCAGTCGCATACACATTTGGACTAACAGCTAAATAGTTTTGCGATGGCTATAGTTTACTAAGTCACTCAAGACTACTTCGAAAAGTGAACGAAATTAATACTGGTACCTGAGGTTGATAAACACAATGTACCATCTGAAGAAAATTCCAATTGCAGGGGGCCCCGAGGCAACAGATTGTTAAAAAATTTTCACGTCGGGGACCCTTACTCGACCTTCTGTTAGGTCGTAATAAATAACGAAGCCAAGCTTCTGTACTTGTGCTGATGTTGGCAGCAATCACGAGACATACATTTGATAATAGCAATAAGCCTTTAATTTTTCAAAGACTGCTACGTTGCTGTGCAAAGATTCACTGTGCATTCAAGTTTAGGGTTGTATTTGCAATGATTTTTGTCCCATTGTTTGTTCGGTAATTAATTGTGGAATGTGAACGAAGTTGCAGTCCGTAAGAGCACAATTTCTGGAAGTTAATGCTTCTTTTTCATACTATTTAATTTTTTGGGTCCAGATTGAGTGGTCACCTTTTGGTAACGTGGTGTATTTTCAGATAGATATATAAAGAGCTAAAACACACTACCTATTTGCGTTGGGAGGTAGGGGAGTGTGTGTGTTTACAGTAACTCGAATCACAAAATAAAAGAATTTAATTTACGCTGACAGAGGCCACCGATGGCTTTTTGAAGGGGGTCCCCAAATGACTAACGCCGCCCCTGTTAACAATCATTAATTAACCATATTTACTACTGAAATTACTATTTAGTTACTACAGATAGGGTTATTGTGGAATCTATCAGTCGCAAGTAAAATTAAAATATTTTACTTCACTTGAAACCAATATTTCGAGAATTATTTTCATTCTACATCTTAGTTTCATTCACTGTTCATTAAAAAAATAGGGTGGTCCAAAAGTCTGTATCTATTTTGCTGAAATAATAGTATTTTAGGATAAAAATGTAGTAACATAACTAGATGTATATTTATTTATGAAGCTTAGGTCTAAGATTCGGCGTGAGCACCATCGGTGTCACTGCAAATTTCAATCTATCCACTGCATTGAGGAACACATTCTTAAGCATCTCTGGGATTATTTTAGCGATTGCCGCGACAAAGCGGGTTCGCAGATCGTGCAGGTCTGTAACTTGTTTTGTAAACCTCAGACTTTATAAAGCCCCCATGCAAGGAAGTTTAATGGTGTTAAACCCGGAGATCGTACTGCCCACAGCCTATTTCCACCACGTCTAATCCAGCGATTTAGGGCAGCACGATAGTGACAAAAATTTTGTATAATTGCGTAGGGACTAGGGAGGTGCCAAAACAGTGGATGTAATAAAACATTTCGGTGCGCAATAGAACATGGTTCGAAGATGCCCATATTCCATTATCCAAGATTATATATTTATTGCTGACCAACATAATATTTTGTGATCATGAACTCTTGAATTAAAACCGACGCAGTAATAGACTACAACAATTTAAGAGAGGCGAGTTCCACTATCCTAACCTAACCATACCTTTATGAAAGGGGTATTATATACTTTCCAAGCAAGATATCTTATGATTTTTTGTGGAAGATATTGCGTTCATTTAGGGCCTTAGGCTATAGGTGGGTATAATTTACTTTCTATTTTAGTTAGGTTAGCCTTGATATATCTAATTTTGGTTAATTTCCACATTTAAGAAAGACCAAAACTAAATTCTGCATATAAAAGTATCGGAGCTATTGAAGAATAGGGACCCCAGCCTTCTTTAGTTAGGCTTATAAGGCTAACTAACGAAAATATCACGACCTAACCTAACCAATCGTTAGGTTAACTGTACGCCCTTGACGATTCGTTAGGTTAGGTCATGATATTTTCGTTAGTTAGCCTTATAAAGCTAACTAAAGAAGGCTGGGGTCCCCTATTCTTCAATTGCTCCAAAGTACCTAAAAAACCTTTTTTTTTTTAAATTAAAAATCAGCAGTAAATGAAAAGGAAAACTACTTATATTTTGTTAAAATTAATCTTTCCATATTCAAGTTTTCAACAATCGCATTTTCATCAAAAATGTTAAATCGAATATTATTTCGATTGAATTTAATTTAAAATCTGTTAAAAGGAGTAAGTTAAATATTTAAGCAAACCACTTTAAAAAATCTCTTGCTTTTATTTTTTTTCTTATGCAAGAAGGGGCCAAGGGCGAATGCCCGCAAGAACGCCCCTCCCATACGGGAAAAACGCCAAAATCAAGGGCCAAGGTTTTCGAGATGCCTCGACACCATGCTTTTGAAAGATTGAAGGTCATAGACACGGGGAAAGATGGACTGAGGAAGATTGGTCCAGAGTTCACCGGTTGAGTAGGTGAGAGATCGAGAATAACGATTAACCCGCGTTAGAGAGTTGGGCAGAAAATGAATGAGGAAGTGTCGAAAGTCTGGTACTGCGTGCTCTCCCTAAAGGAGGCGGCATGAAGTCTGAGAGTTTAGAAGTGTCAGTTATAATAGAGTGAAGAGAGAAGTATTGAAGACAGTGAATAAGAGGCGGGCAATTGATGAAATGAAGGATTAATTATCATTGATGAATTTATTTGTAATTATATTTTTCATAATTTAACCGTCTGACATTTATTTCTACTCTTTTGTTTTGAATTATTTCTTTTCGCGGCTAATTTGGGGAATTATAAGTTCCCTTTCAACAGGGTGATGATATGCCTTTGAAAATTCCTTTAATAAACTTTAATCTTTTCATGAAATGTAGAAATTTAAACTTAATAAAATTTAACTTTATAATAATTAATCAAATTAAAAAATTAGCAGAATTTATGAAACAAATCTACTTAATTTCAAAATAATTCCCTCGCATTAACCATAATTAGTTAAGTTCACTTAACAGTTTACCATAAAGTAGGGTTCTCTCAGGATGTAATTGCAGCGTAAAGCGAGGGTCTACAGGGTGGCCAAAAAGTCCTTTTTCATGAAAAAACAAGGGCAGCATTGATATGCTGTAATTTCACTGCAAAGGAACTTTGTGGCCAATATGCGTATCTCCTTGTCGAAGTGTGTGTGTGTGTGTGTGTGTGCGAGTATAAAAATTTTCCGGGTTGAAGAAATTCGATCCGTTCTCGTTTATAAGCTACGAGTTTAATTGCTTCAAATATATTCCTTAGTGTAATTTGTTGTAGATTGTAACAAATTAAGTTAAGTGTGTTCTTAACAGACGAGATACTTGTTGGGTTTGTACAAATTCGATAAAAAAAAAGTCTATAAATGCCATTCATAATGTGATCGCCATTTCTTTTAATTAGAATTCATTATACCAAAGTAAACCCAATTCGTCCAGTATTAGTGACTCCTGAAATATTTAAGCGTGTTTTTGGGTCATTTGCGAGATATTAATTTCTAACTTTGATCTCGATGAACTTCGTTTTTTCTTAATACTGTAGAGGGCCAAACTGAATAAGGGGTTCCAAAAAACCTTAGCCCCCCCCCATTTGCAGCTTACATGTTTACTTATATCGAAATAGTTTTTAGTGATTATAAAAATATATAAAATTATTTATTGCGGGTATTAAAATTACTCTAGCTGATAGTGATAATATAATGGCTTCTCAATTAATTGGTGATTCGGAGAGGCAACGTGTGATAGATCGCGTACGAACAATAACATTTCGGGAAGCTCGTGATGCTGGAGCCACCTTTATAACACGTTCATGGGTTGCCAGAAAGTTGCGAAGAAGTGAGGACTTCGTGAAAAGAAACTGGAATAAATCTTTGGATGAATGTGAAATGGATACAATCAAATCTGGGCGCCCAAATTTGCCATTCTCTCAGGAAACAAAGGACATCATTGAAAGCGGTACGCGTAAGCGGAAAAACAGCTGTGCTAAACTTTCTAGAGAGATCGAAGTGTTGAGAGGAAAGATCGTTAGTGGTGAGACATTCGACTGTACCGTCATAGGCAAGGTTTAAAGTCTTGGCATGAACTTCCAAAGCCAAGAAAAACTCAACTTAACATCGATGACAGAATGTGGTTTGCCCATTATCTTGAAGATTGGGATGTGGATGATTTCGTGCATTTAGCTGTCTCCGATGAATTTTTTGTTTGCGTAACGTCGGCCTAACTACCAAAATGATCGAGTGTGGGCCACAACACCAGATGAAATCGATGACAATGAACATTATCGCGAATTATTAAAAAGTCCAGACTGTGTTGGTGTGTGTGTTTTGTTCACTGCAAAGAAGCTCATTTGGGTGCTGAAGCCAAATGGTCAGAGTTGGGATGGACAGTATTTTCGTGATATTATTCTATCCCAGCATGTCATTCCTTTTCTAAGAAACCCAAACAATGTTATGGATGTCGATCAGGTCACACTTCCGCACGATAAGGCCCCCTGCTTTAAGGCATTAGCCACGCAACAGTTGTTGCGGAACCATGAGATCGATTTCTTTGGAAATGAAGAATGGCCAGGAAATTCTCCTGACCTGAGAACACATTGGATCAATTATAAAGGACAAGGTTGAATGTCTCTTGTTTCGAGAACCTGCAGCAAATCGATTTTCGAAGGATACAATGACGCAACACATTGAAACTGTTTTAGCAAATTTGCGTAACGATCAAGATCTATTCACGTCACTTTTGGCAAGCTACCCAAAGCGAATTCGGGCTGTCTTGGAAGCCAATGGCGGGAACACCAAGTTTTAATCGTTTCTCATTAAATGCAGGATTAAATTCTCTTTTGTAAGGTTATTTAGTTTCACTGTACCTCTAATGGTTTAGGCCATGGGCGGGGGGGCTAAGGTTTATTGGAGCCCCGTATAGTGACAGACAAATTTTATCTTGGTTTTCAAATGTACATAGTTACGCGGAAGACCCTCAAACCTACGTATGTATGAAGACTTTACAATTCCAAATTTATACTTTACAACTTTTAAAATAAACCTTGTTGGCAGTAAAACCGAGAAGAAAAAGTCAGTCAACGATGATCACAATTATTGGTGAAAGGAAAAATGTTCGTATTTGGTATAGTTATCTACTTTTTCAAACTACATATCTACCATTTAACGTAAAAAACGTTGAAATTCTACCAAACGAAATAAATTCTCGTCTTTTTAGGAGGGAAAGGAACTTTTTCAGTATTAATGGATGAATACGAGTGATCTACATTTCCAGTGTAGATAATTCACTGGTATGCATATGAAATGTTTTTGTCTGCTGTGAGGGTTTTTTCAACTCATATTATATAATTCGACCATGCTGAATTCGAAAATGACATTGGTTTTCCTCAATCAGGTCAGGTTTTTTCTCTATTGGCCATTTATTATAAGTCCAATTTTATCCCCAAATTTATTGATTTTTTTAGCTTAAACACTGTAGATACGAGTAATATTATAAGAACACTCGTGAAAAATGAAAACATTGTGTGAAATACTTTTATTCATACAATGAATATGGAAAAAAGTTTATTGAGGAAGGAATGAAGTTTTTTTGGCTTTCCGTCTGTGTTTTTCTTCGGGCACGTCTCGCTTCAAACACCAGCAATAGTCCGCCAGCATATTGATATCCCAGTTTCCCTGGTACCTCTCTTCCATTATTTTGATATCTTGGTGAAATCGTTCACCCTGTTCCTCACTATAATCCCCGCAATTTTCAGGAAAATAGTCCAAGTGGGACCACAAAAAGTGCATTTTTATGGACATGCGCGACCCATGAGCTTTGAAAACTTCCATCAAGTTTTCGACAACGGACTCGTATTCTGGACTTTACGCTTGCCAAGAAAATCAGTGACAACTGATTTGAATGCCTGCCAGGCATTCTTCTCAGTTGGAGTCATTGCGTTTTCGAACTGAGTATCCTTGATCAAAATTCGAATTTGAGGACCATCAAAAACCCCAGCATTTAGTTTAGCATCAGATATATGAGGAAATTTACTCTCGAGATATCGGAATGCTGAACCCTCCTTATTCATTGATTTGATGAAATTTTTCATCAAGCCCAGCTTAATATGAAGTGGTGGGAGCAAAATTTTTCTTGGTGGTACAAGGGGCACTGAAACGACATTATGCGACCCAGGTTCAAAATTCTCTCTGGATGCCCATTCACGCTGTGCATAGTGCTTCTCATCCGCTCGCCTATCCCATTTGCAGAGGAAACATGGGTATTTCGTGTATCCCCCTTACATTCCCAATACAAATGCCACAATCTGAAAAAAAATGAAAATATTTAAAGAATTTAGAGAATTTTGTTCTATCAGATAAACAAATCTATGCATTGGACTGAATCACTTCTGTGGGGAAGTTAAGTGTTCTTATACGCTCTCAAATAACCTTTGGAAAAATAACATAGTCAATAGCAATAGTTTACTTATGATAGTATTACCTTCAAATCTCCACAGATCCTCCAGTTATGTTGGTCGTATACGAGAGCATCCAGTAAAATTTTCATGTTATCGTAGCTCTCAGTAAGTTGTACGGAATGTGCTACAGGGACTGATGCAACCCTATTCCCAATGTTGAGAAGTACTGCTTTCAAACTTCGTTTAGACGAGTCTATAAATAGCCTCCATTCTGATGCGTTATACGGCAGGCCCAAGGATTCGATTAGCCCCTCAACATGCAGCAGTACACTAAGGAAGAGGTATTTTCGTGCACTGCAAAAAACTTGAGGAATTCTTCCTCTCGTTTCCTATACCAGGAGAATGTTGTTCCCGGAGCCAGCAAGTTGTCCTCTCGAAGTCGTGAGCTCAAGATCTCGGCAGCTAATTTGGAAAGTCCTAAATCCCTGGTAAGATCATTAAGTTTGGCCTGGTTGAGAGGCCTCGGCTCATTTGAAGCGGTATTTTGAGGTATATACGACTGGGACTGGTCATTGGCATTGGTCATTGATTCATTATCAGAATCATCGAAGTCCAGGGTTTGAGGTGGGTCGGGTATTGGAATTCCAGGACCATGGGGTACAGGTCTCATAGCAGAAGGAATGTCAGGGTATACAACAATGTGTTTATTCTTCTTGTTAACTCCTGAAAATAGAAACATGGATATAAAACTTGCATATGAAATAGAAGAAGCATTCAGACAGTGGCGGCTCGTGAGGGAAGGCTGCGGTCTGTAAGATATGAAATGGGTCGATGGAGTCTGTATATTTTCTTTCTTTTTCATTCATATTGTCCCTTCGGGGACAATATGAATGAAAAAGAAAGAAAATATACAATCATTGTATATGTAAATGTAACTTGTATAACAATATGTATGTGTAAATGTATTTTCTATAACAATATGTATATGTAAATGTATGATTACCATTATGGTGAATATTATGCTATATATGGTGAATATTACATTATGGTGAATATTATGTCAAGTTTCATACGAGGATTTCAAAATATTTAAGAAAAATAAATTTATAAGCCCACCTTGGAGGTTTGTCATGCAGAAATAGCAATCTGTCACGTGATCCTTTCCTTCTCTCCAAATCATGGGAATTCCAAAAGGCAAAGATTTCGCTCTGCCTTTGCTCCATCTTCTCAAATTTTCAATGCACGTCTTGCAGCACATATGAGGGGCGAAATTTTTGTCCTGGTCCCCTAGCTTAATTCCAAAGTATGCTCTATACATTGTCTTCACAAATTTAGTGATTTGGGACTGGTTATTTGGCATGGTAACCGTCCCACATATGTAGCAGAATCTATTGGGATCATTTTTACACGCTCTATTCATTATGAAATATTTATCTATATGCCTGAAAAGTAAAAAAAGATATTATACAAGTGAAACAAGTGATGATAGATGTTACTGTTCCAATTCCGCTTTGACAAAATCACAAAAATTCTATTTTACTTATGAGGCCATAGCCGGATAACCTGAGCTGATTGAGAAAAACGGATTGCAGATTCGAAATCAGCAGGAAAAACTCTATAAGAATCACTGACAAAACCCTTGACAGCAAAATTGATGCATACCAGTGAATTTGTTAACGTACCACAATCCCCCGTGTAATGCGGCAACTTAAATGCTTTCCGATCCAACTGGCGTATGTAAAGATTTATGCGGAAAGCGAGGTTTCATAGCAGTTGAGAAGTGTTGAAAACCACCCGGAAAGCGAAACGGTTACGCGTTTTCTTCTTTTCTTTATAAGGTACACTATATTTGAGTAAATGGTTTTTTTTTTCAGTTACTGTACTTCGAAGGTGTGACGCCATTACTGTTAATTAGGGTTAGGGCAATGCCCTAACTAAAATAATTGACTACTACCCATCGGACTTTAAATAAAGTCGAATGTTGTTAATTCCTAATCTTTTTTTTTTCCGTTTTCATTGAAGGAATCACTATAGCTTCGAGTTCAGTTTCGCCATCTCAAGTAGTTTCTTATCTAAGTAACAGTTGTAAATTGTTGAAGGTCAAAAATTCGGATTTCATAAAAGTAGAAGAAATGCCCACTGGAGGAAATTCTTCCAATGATGAACCGCCACTTAGAGTCATTGTAGGGGAAAAAGAGTCTGGCGAGAATGGAGGTACGTTTTCTTTGTATTGTGCGCTAATTTTTTTTCTTTATATTCCTAGGAAAAGTTCTTCTAGACAATGGATAGAGAGAGATAATCCAGTTTGATATCATTCCATAAGGACATACGGTTAATTGCTGGGCATTGTGCGTTTGTGTGGTGGTCTAACCTCCGTCGCAACAGCAAGTCATGTGACAGAGGGGACTAAATCTTTATATAGGATCCGAACCACGAGTCGCTACATCATCTGGCCGCGGAGGATGGTCACCCATCCTACTACTACTACCATCCAGACCCATCGTCGCCTAACTTCGCTGATCGACGGGAAACGATATTGCGACTATAGCCACGACGTACCCCAGCGGCTGGGCGTAGGATTATTTTTCAAATCGTTACTTAAAACCCGTTTTTTCATACTATGTGGGAATGAACACAATACCTATAAAACCAGGAAAAATGCTGTATTCTAAGGATTGCTGCCATGTTTAGCACCTACAACAAACCTAATTCTTTACCATAACAAAACTCGCTGTTAAAACTTATTGGTATGAATGGTTGATCGAAACTAATTACTTATACTTTGGTGTCTGCAAATGTTGCTGTTTGATACTTCAAATGACTGGTACTCAATAAGACATCTCTACTTATTTAATCAGTTATGTGCACAGTGTAACTTTTAGCATATTTAGTTGATGGCATGTTTGCGCTTTCCAAACACGCATGTTGTGTAATTTACTAACATTTTATTTCACTTAATGACATCAAATAGTTGCGTACGTACAGGTGTCTTTTTAAGATAATACAAGTGCTTGAAGATGGTGCTGCGTCTTATAGAAATTAAGTAGTTAATGGAAGTGGTGACTGGAGTTAAATTTAGTGCTAATTTTCATTGGAGTCAGAGTATAAGAACTAAAATGATTACAGAGGGGAGTTAATTATAAACTGCATAAACAAACTTGTATTGGTAGTTATTTTTAATTTTTTTTGCTTGTAACCTAAAACCCTTCACAAATGCGTCATTATTACATGTGGTAGAATCGTACAAGGTTATTCTCAATTATTGGATGGATATTAAATTAACGTCAGTTATGTTACATTCCAATATTTTCCCATAAACCCATACCACGGCCATTTTTTTTTTTTTAAGGCCGAGTCGTGCCCTGTTTAAAATGGGTTGCATCCATTTATATATTATAATCGGAAACAATCGGAAATTTGAAGAAATTAAAAATGTCGCCGAATTACGATTAATACGTTCACACATTTTCAAACCCGTATTATCGCCGATTAATCGATTTTAAGCTAGGCACGATTCTGCTGTGGAAAATGGCACCAGTCGGCCATGTGATGTGGGCTTTATAAGTAATTATACGTTGTTCTTTTTATCTATTCAAAATACCGTTACTTTTCAGCGAATCTAATTTTTCATAAATTTGAAATGGAAACTCTCGCAACCGGAGAGGTATTCGCCTTCGAAACCTTCAGACCTGGCACCTTTTTACATGCTGGAGCCAATGTTGCCGGCTCAAATATATCGGTTATTGTAAGTTGGGTAAAATTTAGTCAACTGTATGTTATCTACTTGTTAATTTTATTCTGCAAGGATAAGAAAGCAACTGTTGAACTCTTTCAAAAATCTCGCTATTTATTAATACCAATATCCACTTGAAAAGAGGAATAATCTCTCGAGAAAATGCCTGTGGCTTTAACCCTAAAAGGACGACCGATACATATTGGTAACCTTTCAAATACACGTATTCATAACTTAACCCTACAAACAATTCCGGCGTTAAAGGGTTAAATAATTTTATATTACTTATTTTAGTTAGGTTTTAAGTTCAGTTATACGAGGCGTTGCGAATACTAGTAACCGACTCGACATGGGTGCAAAAATCCATTTTCTATACAATCATATTCTCCAGGATAGGCTCTTTTAAATAGATAATGACGCAAGTTCGTCAGTAATCGAAAAACTGTTCCTTTAAAGGGGGAAAACACCATACGCTCAGAGCAGATTGAGAGAGAATTCCGCGGATTCTACTCGCGTGTTTAGCATCTCTCGCGGAGTGCAGTCCAGTTATTATCATTACAATATTCTAACATTTCCGATCAAAATGCTACAAACCCCATCAAAATCTACCAATTTTTGGCAAAGTTGTGGTGATTTCTAATTTGTGAAACTTTTTTAAATTGCCACTTTTCAGTTAACCAATAACGCGATTAGTTGGTTAAAAACCATTAAATGTAGTGGAGATTTAAATGTTAAGTACTTGGCTTATAGTTTTTACTAATATTTGTGAAGATTTTCAATTAGTTTTCTTCCTACTAGACCCAAATGAATAACACTGATATTCAGGATATAACCACGAGTGACAATAGATTATTCAGAATCTTCTCTGATCACGCTGATGATCGACGGAAAATAATACACATCCAATCAGGTATGTCCTAAATTCTATGAGTTAAGTTTGTGAATAATAGTGACCATTAGTTTCGCGATTTTAAAGGAAACGGCCTCGAAACTCGCTTCCCCTCTGTGGGAGGTGAGTGCTTCAAGGGTCACCCGAACCCGAACATTGTCAGGGTGAGCGGTCTACTAATTCGTAACGTTGTACAGTAATAGTTTTCTGAAGTAATAAACCATTTTATTAAATACACTAACTGGTAACATTATTTTTGTAATTAGAGGTAATTTTGTAATGCTCGGTAGCCACTGATAAGTGGTTTTAAATGAAAAATTTCGTTTAAAAATGTTTCATACGAACCGTTATTGCTTTCATTTACACGAAAACACACTTACGAGCCAAAAGCCAGCAGCAAGGAGCGAACCTAGACTTTTGCCACTCAAGAGTCCGACACCGATATAATCGAGCTGTTGGAGTAACCGCACTTTGAAACTGCGAATAACCTCCATGCTGATCGTGACATCCGGCACAAAATAACTTATTTTCACGCTGATGGTTGGCATAAGTTGGCCAAATGTTAAAACTAAACTAATCCATTGCTTTGTCACAAAGGGAGTGTATTTAAAATGATTCAATTTCTACTTTTTCAGGTTTATACCTCAAGGCTGACTATTCAGCGGTTTCATTACAACATGCACCCTACACATTCCCATCTTCAATGTATTTTCAGCTCTTCAACTGCACCTAAAATTAACGTGGTTGGAAATATTTTTTACCTTAAAGTTAAGTCCCTTTAATTTTTATTTAATTTCGTCAATGAAAATAATTTTATTTTGAACTTAATATGCATCGTGGATATTTGAGTGCACACCACCAAGGTTCTGCCTTAAAATTTTCACCTAACTTTTTTAACTGAAGTGTTTGTGAAAATTTTAAGTTCTCATCGTACAAATATATTTACACCAAATTAGTATCGATAAGAGTTTTAAGTAGTGATGTGCTGATTCCAAAATTTAGCCGATGCCAATTCCATGAAAAACTGCCGACACCGATGCCGATTCTTTGCCTATATTTAAAAAAAAAAAAATCAATTCCTTTTATAAATTTTAATTGAAATTTTAAAATTAGAAAATTTCAGAATTGGTAAGAAAATCGGCTAAACTTTACCGATACTAAAAAATAAAAGGCAGAATCTGCCGGTGCTGACGCAGATTAATCGGTACCTCGCTAGTTTTAAATGTGTGTGTGTGTGTGTGTGTCCGTTTGTTATTTGATAACAAATATTTAATGTTCGTTATTTATTTACGGTCTTAATACCTACTACTATTTCAAAATAATTTACCATGACATTTTTGACTATTCGATATTGTTTCTATAGCTTTCCATTTTGATCTTATATTTTGATTTTTTCCCCTGATAATAGGCTTTGTTCTAGAATCTAGAAGACCAATTTCCACAACACAAGGGTAATGTAATTAATGACCAAAGATACCAAAGCTTGTATGTAGTGTATTTTCAAATTATTGAACATAACTCTAGAAAAGTGTTTGAAATTTTAGGAGAGAATCAGACTCAAAACTTGCCATAAAATATTAATATTGTAGAAATAACTGTGTTAAATTAGTGAATCCTTTTAATAACCTGATGATGTAATAGATTAGGTATATAACCCCGTCTCTCACTTGGGTAAACAACCAATTAATGCCATCTCGGGTGCTATCCTTGCTCCAGCCAGCGGTATATGGTACCATGTGGTCAGACATTTGTTATGATTGTAAAATTTTAAATCTTAATCACTAAAAGTACAAAGGTAAAAGCATTCTAGGGATAAAAATAAACTTTAAGTACTAAATTATGTTTTACACCTGTACATCTGTCACGATCCTCGTGACAGATTTTGCGGTTTCGACAATACAAAAACTCTAAGATTTGGCAGTTCATATTGAACTTAATTTATTGAATCTTTGGTTCTTAAGAATATTGTACACGAATACGCGAGACCTGGGGGCGTATGCTACCACCTCTTTTCAAATAAAGTGTTAGCAAATGGAGTTGTCAAAAGACTTTACATTTGATTCACCGTGAAGAAGTCTCGAGCTTTAGTCATGAAGTTGACACTTTTCATTGTCGACACTAGTAATCTCGAGTTGGCCCCCAACTCATCTCATGCTGAGAAAGTGGGTATAAGATTCCCACTATTTTATAATGTACGCGAAGCGTTTGAATATTAATGTTTCCCGTTTTAAATTGTGATAGTCTCGAGTGAAAAATCTGCGTAGTAGACATTGTCAATGTACTTAAAATTGGTTGTTACATTTTAATTTCTCTTCAGGATTGTATATATACATATAGATAGAATTATCAAAGCGTGAAACTCTACTTTCCAGATTTAAATCATCATATACTCGCTTCTGTTAAATAATCGAATTGTAAACATTTATCTTATTGCTTTCTGATTTGATTTGCATATTGCTTTAAAGTTGTTGAATTGCGGTTGGCAACAACCTAAACCTTTGTTGTAAATTATGTATTCAAATTCCGAATAGATTTTTCAGTATTAAATAAATAAACGAAATGACTTTAATTAATTCCCATAAAAATATTTGCTATGGAGTGGGCTTCATTGCGTTCTTGCGTGGTTCAAATTTAAAGTATTTTTTCAGAAAAGAAAAGTGACTGTTTTACAATTTTTCCATATTTCATGACATCAATATATTCACAGTACTCTTATCTGCCAAAGAAAGACGCGTAAATACTTGGGTCGTGTAATTACTCACGAGCTACGAGATGAACTTGATATTGAGACGCAACGTAAAAAGCTGTAGTACAGGGTTAACGCGCTCGTAAGGAAATTTGGCGTGTGTTCCGAATCTGTCAAAACTTATTTTTAGAACTCAATGTGGTGGAACTATACAAAAAGTGCGATGAATAAACTCTGGCGTCACCTACATACTAACCAAATATTAATCCGGAAGAATCGGGGGCGTTTTTAATATAGGGACAAGCGGGGCACGGCCCCAGCGGGCCCCCCTTACATCGGGGCCCTATATGCGCTATATATTTGCATTCTGAATAAAGTTTACAATTGTATTTTTTTTTTAACTTTGGTTGAAGTAACTTTTCACTAATCACTACATATTTAAGCAAAACTTTTCGAAAACTTCCATTAAGGAAAACGCCCCATAAGAAGAATATATACGATTTCATTACTTTGGTCCAAAACGGCTCTTATACGTTATTGTCAGGGATGCACCGAATAGCAAATTTACCGGATATCAGGCCTATCATAAAAGCCGGATACCGTACATCCGGCCGGATAGCAAAAGTTGGCCTGATACCGGATATCTGGTGCATCCTCAGTCTGTTTCAATGAAATCAATATAATTTTTGAAATGGCTATTGGCTACCAAAGTCTTTCATTAACATTTGACATATTTAGTTCCATTTTATCAACTGTTTTATTTTTTGTTGGTTAGGTTTGTACTAGTTTGTATAACTCTGCCATGTAAAATACCATCTAATAACCTACGCCGGTCCCAAGCCCGGAAAAAAGAGGAGGGTATAGTCACGACAGGCCTAGTAAGCCGGTGACCAAATTTCCCGTTTTAGGCTTTATAAAGCCTGAAGTGGGATTGCATTGCTCGAGAACACTCTAACTCAGCCTCGGAATGGACGTATTTTGATGACGAACCGGAAAGGAACTCTATCAACCTCGAAGAAAACTAAAATTGGGAACTTTAAATGTGGCCACCCTCAGGGATAAGACACAGGAGGTGGGTATGTGATGGAGAGGAATTAGATATTTAAGGTGTTGCTGAAACAAGACTCGAGGGGGAGGGCAGCAGAATTATACTGACTTCCGACTTATTTTTAAGGGAAGCCAAGATGACACCCATCACGGGGTCGGTTTTATTCTATGTTCTGAGCTGGCAAAGAGGGTTGAGGACATAGTTTAATCAGTGGCGGCTAGTAACTTAAAACAGTTGTGTGCTACAACAAAGTTTTTTTGATAGGTATATATATATATAATATAAACAACTGATAAATTATAAAATAGAACTAATTCATCGTGAATTATAGTAAATGTTCTGCACAACTAACGGTAGATACTAGATAGATAGATATAGTACTTACTTATTTACAAAAATGAAATTCATGTGACGCTCTTTCTTACTGCAGAACTTGTCAATCACCTTTGACCTTTCGGGTTGAAAAATCCCCAAAATCTTTCAGTAGGCACGCCATTGATTTCATAACGAAATACTATTACCAACTGTGAATGTTCAGAAATGTCTGTAGTTTCATCTGCCATTAAAGCGACAAAATCAGCCTCTTTCATTTCTTCGATTAATTATCTTTTCACGGCAAACTTCCGACATACAATCTAGCAGTTCATTCTGGATGGTTTTAGAAGTTCCCTTGAAAACATGATTCGATTCTACGTGTTCTCTTACCGCACTTTCTAAACTACTAACAAAATCAACGAGTCCCAAGAAAATACCCGGATTTTCAGATGTTTCACTCTCATCATGTCCTCTTAAAGCAAGTTCAAAGGCACCGCAAAACTTAATGCAGTCAATTACCTTTGATAATATATATCTGTTCTTTTCTACTTCTTGATTGTGTTTTTTGATCGCGTCATGGTAGGCCCGACTTAACTGTGTTGCAATATTCACACTACCGAGAACACTAAGATCCAACACATTGTTTATATGTTTCTTGTTTTCATTATGCTTTCTAATAAGTGCTTTAAGATGGCCAAGATCTTTCACTCCCGTGTTACTGAATGAATCACTGTTACTAAAAAGAAGGCATGGAAAGCAGAAAAGAGCATCCCGAACATCACAACCACAAATCCAACTATAATCATCATAAATCTTTCTGTGAAATTGTCTTAAATATTCTCGATTGTTGCTTCCCTTGGCTTTCTGACTTAAATTTAAATCGGGAGTTGGCCTACCTAACTGTTTTATTTGAGCTTTTTCATTTAATGTTCTAGATGAAAAAGGTACTTTTAATAAATTGTCCACTGAATTCATATTTGTATAAAAATTAATAATTTATATACAACACTTGAGTAAACAAAAACACACACACACGCATAAAAAGTTTAAAAATCAAACGCAATCGATCGAGCGTCCATCACATTGACAAGTGCTGCAGCGACTGGTAGCACATTCACGCTTTATCCGAAACTGGACCGAAAGACACGTCTGCGCATGCGCTTTGTCTGATTTCATTCGATTTGGGTGCTATACTGATGACAGCACATAAGTACGAAAATAGAAATGCAGAGAATGCGCAGTTAATTTGTTTTTTCGTAAATCGGAAAACAATTTAGATCAAATTGGAAATTACAGAAGATATAAGTAATTTTATTGATTTATTATTTAGCTATTTACGTATTTTAAAAACTGATGTGCTGTAGCACGTAAGCACATAATGAGCGACCGCCACTGAGTTTAATGCAGTGAGAGGATCATATCCATTGCGCTCAAGAATGTAAAGCTGTGTGTAATCAGGTGTATGCATCACAACAGGGCAGAAGTGAGCGGAAGAAGGAAGAGTTTTATGATGATCTGCAGTACGTGTTGGATTTAGTAAATAATAGAGGAAAGAAAATTACCATCATCGGTGCTATGAATGGGCATGTTGGAAGTGAAAGAACTGGGATAGAGAACATGATTGGCAGTTTTGGTATTAGTAATAAGAATAACGAGGGAGAAAGAATTATTGATTTCTGTGTGAGAAATGGGCTGGCTATTATGAATACATATTTTAGGCATCGAGACCAACATAAGTGGACGTGGTACCGATGGAATCAAGATCTAAGCCGGTACACTGACAAATCTATGATAGGTATGGTTTTGGCCTTGGATAAGAGAAACATCGTTGATGTTAATTGTTATCCTTCCGTATCTATGGATTATGACCATAGGCTGGTTGTTGCTAGTCTCATTTAAAAGACCAGTCCCTTGTCGTATTAAGAAGAACGATTGACTAAAAACGAAGTTAAGGAAAGATTCCAACGACAGATATCCGAAAACATGCAAACAATTGAATTCCAAGATCAGGATGTAGATGAAGCTTGACAACAACTTAAAGAATCACTTTATGAAACTGCCCTGCATGTTAAGAAAAGTATATAGGAGGAACCAAAAAGAAGCAAACACCTTTGTAGATAATGGAAGTAAAGAATGCAATCTCGAACAAAATGAGGTTATTTAGGCTGTGGATGAAACATAGAACAGCCGAATCAAGGGTAAACTATGAAGATTCGAGAAAAGTTGAGAGGATTAAGAGAGAGGGAAAAGACGATTTCTGGAAAGGTTAGGACATGCACTAGAGTCTGACTTTGTGAAGAGTAAAAAGCTTCTATACGGTCTGGCAAAGTCATACCGAAAAGAGGACAGAGTCAGGCCTGTAAATATTAAAATTGACAGAGAGGAATTGTTGACTGAACCAGATTTACCGTATTTCCAGGCGTATAACGCGCACTTTTTTTCCCCCCAAAATAGTCCAAAAATCACTCTGCGTTAAAATTAACTCGTTAAAATTGTACATGTGAAGTGAGGTAGGAGGTATATTTTTTCCTAAATTTTCTCTTCAAAATAATTTTCTCTTCAAAATAATTTTCTCTTCAAAATAATTTTCTCTTCAAAATAATTTTCTCTTCAAAATAATTTTCTCTTCAAAATAATTTTCTCTTCAAAATAATTTTCTCTTCAAAATAATTTTCTCTTCAAATAATTTTCTCTTCAAAATAATTTTCTCTTCAAAATAATTTTCTCTTCAAAATAATTTTCTCTTCAAAATAATTTTCTCTTCAAAATAATTTTCTCTTCAAAATAATTTTCTCTTCAAAATAATTTTCTCTTCAAAATAATTTTCTCTTCAAAATAATTTTCTCTTCAAAATAATTTTCTCTTCAAAATAATTTTCTCTTCAAAATAATTTTCTCTTCAAAATAATTTTCTCTTCAAAATAATTTTCTCTTCAAAATAATTTTCTCTTCAAAATAATTTTCTCTTCAAAATAATTTTCTCTTCAAAATAATTTTCTCTTCAAATAATTTTCTCTTCAAAATAATTTTCTCTTCAAAATAATTTTCTCTTCAAAATAATTTTCTCTTCAAAATAATTTTCTCTTCAAAATAATTTTCTCTTCAAAATAATTTTCTCTTCAAAATAATTTTCTCTTCAAAATAATTTTCTCTTCAAAATAATTTCTCTTCAAAATAATTTTCTCTTCAAAATAATTTTCTCTTCAAAATAATTTTCTCTTCAAAATAATTTTCTCTTCAAAATAATTTTCTCTTCAAAATAATTTTCTCTTCAAAATTAGGGTGCGCGTTATACGCCGGGAAATACGGTAATTGACGAGAGATGGAAAGATTATTATTTCTCAGATCTTCTAAATGTAGACGATGCTGGGATTCACGTCAGAATTGGCAGCGGGAGTTGGATGTGAGGCAGACATTACGGGGGACGAAATCAATATAGCTGTTAGGAAAATAAAAAAGGGGGAAAACGCCAGGGAAAAATGGTTTGCCGGTGGAACTATTTAAAACAGCCGATAACAGTTTTATTCATAAAATAAACTATTTATTTAACCGGGCGGGAACTACAGGAAAAATCCCTGAAGATTGGTTAAAGGCGATTATTTGCCCCGTATTTAAGAAGGGTGACAGGACAGAGTGTAGGAATTACAGATGGATATCTTTGCTCCCACATATAGCAAAGATATATGAAAGGATTCTGGAGTGCAGTTGCGATTATATGTAGAAAACACAAAGCTGGGCACAAACCGTTAATCCGTTAATCGTTAATTAACGAAGTTAACTTTTTCGTTAACGATTTAACTTTTAAGTTAACTTTGAAAACCATTATCGGACTAATTAACTTCCGTTACATTTAACTTCCGTTAACTCAAGTCCGTTAACCCAAAAAATTCATAAATAAACGTTTAAAAGTTTCTATTGTTTTCAGTGCTGAGCAGGTGCGCAATTAATCCGCCACTGTTAATAGTGATGAACGAATTTCCATTTCCGCAGTGCAAAATCAGGCGATATATTTGTTTCCGTCGCCACAATTTGTGTCTTACCAAATATGGTAGTTATTTATGGCATTGGTTTGAGCAAAACATGGTCGACTGTAAAATCAGGCGGAAAGATTTGCCATTTGAGTTGAATGTTTCAACTTCTTTCAAGAAATATCACGAGCATTTTAAGGCACTTTCAATAATATATATGTAACAATTACAACAAATAACTACATTCGTTTCATTTGCAGTCTGTCTCTTGCGCAACATGTTTGTGCTAGTGAATATTTAAAAATAATCGTTGTCAAGTAAGTCATGTATATTTATAATATGTCTGTGAGTACCTTATTAGTAGTCTCCTTGATACATTTCAAGAACCATAAAACTGATCAGGTAAGATTTCAATTCTCATGTCACTTTGATGACATAAATTAAGTCAATTGATGTCTTACAATGGGAGCGTTTTCACCTTAACCCTTTATGTCCTGGCGGTACTTCTAGGTACCACATCTTTAAAATCTCCATAATTATTTTTCTACCCGGTTGATCCTGCCGGTACTTTCAAGTCCCAATGTGAATTAGTTTCTTTATGAGATAATAGATGGCGTTGAGAAGTAAATGTGAGCGTGTGGCGCCAGAGGCTGTTTACTCTTTAGTATCTCTGCTGTGAAGACCGAAGAAATTTCAGTGCAATTACTTCTCGAATATTCTGTGCCATATCTGTTCCAAATAACAAAGGTAAGGGTTATTTTATTTTTTATCTTGTTCTTGAAATGTTCAAGAATGCTTCAAACAATTGTTGTTCTTGTTTATTATTTTTAAGTGTGAAATAATAAAAGATTTATTGAGTCAACTTTTAAGTACCAACAGGACAAAAGTGGCATAAGTCTACATCGTTTTCTTTTGGTTTTCTTTCAATTTTATGGATGACTATTTTAATTTATGTGGAAATATTTGAACTTGAACTCATGTGTTTACACAAGATGCTGCCTTCTTGGGTGAGCAAGTGTTGGTGGACTTGTTCATCAAGTTCAACACAGCCATCCCCTCCAGTGCTGCAGTGGAGCGTTTGTTCTCTATGGGCAAGGACATCCTGAGGGCCAAGAGATCATCCCTGTCTGATGAAAACTTTGATATGCTAATTTTCATGAAGGGCAACATGCATCTCATGGACAAAATGGAGAACGAGAAGAGGGAAAATTAAATTATATATATATTGTGTTTTTCATTTTTTTTATAATAAAAGTTAAGGTTAACGGTTTATCGGTAACTTCCGTTACATGTTTAACGAATTAACGGATTAACGGTTAACGAAGTTAACTTTTTGGTTAACGGTGCCCACCACTGAGAAAACACCTTGGGAGAATGGCAATATGGATTCCACCATCGTAGAAGTACAAATGACCTGTTTTTTTCTTTGAAAATGTTGTTGGAAAAGTCGTAGGAGTGGAATCTGGAGCGAAGAATAGTGTTTTTGGACCTGGAGAAGGCTTTCGACCGGTTCCTAGAGATGTACTATGGAGCATGGGCGTATGGGCCAATTTTTTCAGGGGGAGGCTACACATGTGCCCGAATGTACATTTTCAGAATTCCATATTTGTTCTCAATGCCATTGTTTTTTTTATGCAGGGAGGAGGGGCCAAGGACAAATGCCCCTTCCCATAGAAGAAGAAGAGAGCCAAAATCAAGGTCTAGGATTTTCGAGATGCCTAGACACTCTGCGTTTGAAAGATGGAAGGTCATAAACAGGAGGAAAGATGAACTGAGGAAGGTTGTTCCAGAGTTGACCGGTTGAGTAGATGAAAGACTGAAAATACCGATTAACCCTCGCATTAGATAGACAGAAAAGGAGGAGGCGTGCAGTTAGAGTGTTCAGAAGAGCAATGTCCATAGAGAGAGAGAGAGAGAGAGAGAGAGAGAGAGAGAGAGAGTTACAAGGACAAGAGGAAGCCTGAAAGACCTTTCGGTCCACTCTGGGAGGTTCCTGTTATTAAAAGTTTATTTTTGTTTCAACTATCCTAATAGTAGTAGAAAACTGGATAGAAAATTAGAAGGCTCTCTCCCCACCCTCCGCTCCCCCCCTGCCAGAGGCAAGTACGGAAAAAGGTTGAAGAAAATACCTTGACCCTGGAAAAGTAGCCAAGGAAATTTTACAGGAAAGTGGAGAATATATAAATAACTCTATATTTAGCTTGCTCACAGAGACGCCGTGCAAGCGAACTCCTGCAGAGTTTTCTGAGGTTTTAATCTTAAACTATGAGCGTGTTCAGTACTTTGTCTAGCCTATTTTTAAACACATTTACACTTTGACTGGAAACAACCTCTGAGGGAAGTTGGTTCCAGATATTAACTATTTTATAGGAAAAGAAATTTCCGCAGACAGAGGTCCTAAATGTCTTTAGTTCCATTTTAAACCCATTATTTCTTGTTGGATTGGCATTAAGTGAGAATAAGTTTCTGTAATCTACCCTGTCTATTCCTTTGAGCATCTTGAAGACTTGAATAAGCTGACTCCGCAACCTCCTCGTCTCTAAACTAAACAGATTTAGGCGCTCCAATCTCCGTTGGTAGCTTTGCATTCTCATTGAAGGGATCAATTTTGTAGCCCTTGCTTGTACTCTTTCTAACCTTTCTATGTCCTTCCTGAGGGATGGAGACCAAAACTGCGCACAGTATTCCAGTTGAGGTCTGACTAAAGAATTATAAAGACACATTACAGTCTCCTTGTTCCGAAACTGGAACTGTCTTTTAATATAACCTAATAATTTTAAGGCCCTCTTTTCGACTTCTGCACAGTGCTTCGACGGTTTCAGATCGTTGCTGATATAGACTCCTAAGTCTTTCTCTAGATCGGTCTCAGTCAAGTTCCTTCCCAAGAGAGTAATCGGTCTTCGGGTTTTTATAACCTATGTGCATTACCTTACATTTGTCCAAGTTGAATGGCATCTGCCAAGTAGCAGACCATTCGCCCAACCTGTCAAGATCGTTCTGAAGCATTCTTACGCCCTCTTCAGTACCTACACTACTTCCTAATTTCGTATCGTCTGCAAATTTGGAGATTGCACTTAGAAGCCCGATGTCTATATCGTTAATATAGATGATAAAAAGTAAAGGACCCAGAACGGAACCCTGTGGGACACCACTGGTGACGGGCGCCCACTCCGAAGCCACTCCATTTATTACCACTCTCTGCTTTCTATCTTTTAACCAATCCTCAATCCAGTTGGAAACGAGCCCGGTGATTCCTAGTCCTTTGAGAATAAAAAATTAGATTGTTAGATTCAAGGTGATACACAATACGTTTTGTAATGATGGATTCCAACAGTTTGCCGACAACTGATGTTAAACTGATCGGGCGATAATTACAAGGATTTTCCCTATCACCCTTTTTAAAGATTGGTGTTACATTTGCTAACTTCCAGTCGGTTGGAACTTTCCCTAACTCGATTAATTGTTTGAATATGGTTACTAAGTCGTCAACAACATTGTGGCTAACCTCTTTTAATACCCTTGGAAGAAATAAGTCGGGGCCAGGTGATTTGTATTTGTTCATCTTATCAATTAATTGCTGTACCTCATTTCTCGTAAAACTTATGGTCTCTACGGGCTGGTCACCGTCATATGTAATCCGAGGACTTGGCACTTCTATTGTGTCTTCCTCCGTGAAGACTGTAATGAAGAACTCGTTTAACGTATTAGCTATATCTTTATCATCGAATTTCAGTACGCCATTTCTATCTTTTAAGGGGCCTACAGAATTTTTAATTGGCTTTCTGCTATTAACATGGGCAAAAAATTCTTTAGGGTTAACTTTACAGAGTGAGGCAACTCTAGCTTCTTCATCACGTTTGGCTGATCTAATTAAGGACTTAACCCTCCTACGTAGGGTTATATAGTTTTCTGAATTAGTGTGGTTGAAATGCGACTTAAGTAGTTTGTAGGCTCTATTTCTTCCCGTAATAGCCCTCCTAATTTCGTTGTTAAACCATTTCGGTGACTTTGTTGACAAGGAAACCATTTTAGTGGGTATAAAAGTGTTCTGCAATATTCTAAATTGATCCCTATAGTATATGAGCTCCAGGTGACACTGACATCCTCACTTATTAGAACTTCAAGTGTGTCTAAACTACTTCGGAAGCTCTCAAAATTTGCTCTCGAGAAGAGACGGCAAATGAGCAGTCGGAATGGAAAAGAAGAAGGAAAGAAGAGGAAGTAAAGTTTTTGCAGAGGTTCTTAGCTTGATGCAAGAAAGAGCGAGAATTTGGATTGGATAGATTTTCACATTTTTTGTCTAGTGAAGGAATTTTTGGCGTCGAAGAACAGATTTTGCCGGGTTCCGGGCAGAAATTCACAGGATAAGGATGAGAGGTGAGAAATAAATCCAGAATGTTGGGCCTATCTCCAAGGCGATCAGGGATACGAGTAGAGGGTTGTACAATCTGATCTAGATCATTCAGGATCAGTGGCGGCTCGTGACTAAAAATTCTAGGGGTGCTGTCTCTAAGAATGGGTTGAAATAATTACTGAAATAAAAGGATGAGCATTGAGCAATGAATAAAAGTTTCAAAAGTTATTGAAAAAGTTATTCAGTGAGCTCATCTTTATATTGTTCTTGATTATTTCAATTGTAAATAAAAAATTTAGGGGTACTGCAGTTCCGCAGTGCCTACCGACGAGCCGCCACTGTTCAGGATAGAAAAGTTGTAAGCTAGTTCACCAGGGATGTCAGTTAAATGGGAGGAAAGCCAAGGGTGGTGGTGAACATTGAAATCTCTTAAATGGAGATTTAAGCAAAGAGAGAGTGGGAAAGAATGTATTCCACTTTGGAAGCGAGGTAGTCAAAGAATTTTGGATAGTCAGTAGAATTAGGAGAAAGGTGGACAGCGCAGATGATGTATTTAGTTTGAGATTGGCATGTAAGCCGTAGTCAGAGGGTATACAATTCGGAGGATTCGAGTTCGGGAATACGAGAACAAGTTAGGTCATTGCGTACATATACGCAACATCCACCTTTGGAGTGAAATTGAGTATAGAAGAAAGTAAGAAGGTATAGAAAAGGGGTTGCTGTCAGTCGTCCAAGACACTCGAGTTACACTGAGAAAGAGAAGGCGAGGTTTAGAGGAGGTGGTGGTGTTCAACAGACTGAAAATTTGAAGAAAGGCGACGAATGTTGTAGAAGTTCATGAAAAGTGAATCAGGCAGAGAACATCTCGAATGGACGGTAGCAGATCCAGCCCCGCTGCCCGAGTCTGCGTTCTCGGTCTTAAGAGCGGGAAAGCTAGAAGTAGGGACATTTATGGTCTCCTCCCCAGGGGACTCCGAGGCTCTTGAAGTTGCCATTTTCTTTTTTGATTTTAATTTTAAAAAGATTATGTAGTGTGTAAGATGTATGTGCAGTTGCGCTCATTATTCGTACGACACTCTTCAGAACAGATAGCGACACCTGGCATATATTCGTTGTGTGTATTACAAACGGTTGTAACATTTTATGAATGAATTTGGGGTTTAGCGCTGATTGGTTGGTTGACTCATTGCCAATTGTCTTTAGAACAATTATTTCCATTCATCACTCTGGTTTGCTTTGTAACAGAACAAGCTTGAGTGCATGCGAGTATGTCTTGGATATGCGATTGTCTTTTGTTTTGTGTGCGTGAGAGTGCGAGGTTTGAATGGCGAATGTGTGGGTATTCTATTGGTTGTGACGGGCGATGAAAGTTGTCCTTGCTCTGTATTTGAAAGTGTGGAAGTTTGTTCGAATTCTAAACTAGTGAATATTGTGGCTGACTAAAAGGCTGAACGAGATTCAAGGCATTCATGTTCACTTGAAGAATAACACTTAAGAAACCTCTCTGCGCGGAGGTTTCAAAGTGGGACTGGACTCTTCAAGCATCGACGGAACGGGCTATTAGTTTACGGCAGCACGCAGAATTAAATCTTGCCCGCTCTGGAATCGTACAATTATTGGTATTCTAATACCTTGTTCAGTAGCCTCGAGCAACCAGGCTAAATATTTTCTATATTGTAAAAATCTAATTGTATTTCCATATAAATTGTAACATTTTTGTCATTATGAATTGGGGGTTGGCTATATAACTAATTTATTATAGGGTTTGTACTACTTATTAGTGTTCGTTAATATACTGTGTATGCTATAGGTCTTTCCCTCGCTCCACAATTTTGACCAGATATAAAATTAAATTTTTATGAGCACATGCATGCTCAGTCACAATCGGAGTCCTGGGTTAAAATCAACATTGAAAACTAGTCCGTGTTGGCATACCCTAGAGCCAAACCGTACTCGTGTATTTCTGAGTGAAGCTTTAGTTAGTTTGTTAATGGTTTAACCTTTCTCCAATCGACCTTACCCGAAGAAAAGGATCCGTGCGCCTTGTGCTCGAGTGACACCGTGCTGTGACAATTGTCCACCATGGCTTAGAACCCCCTTGTTCCTTTGGGAAGCACGGAAGGACCCGCGACTAGGATTACACCTCGTATTCCACGTTCGTTCGCGATAACATTTTGGCATCCCCAGCGGGATGGAGGAGGGAGCCGAAACTTTAGAGATTCTTGATGAAAGGGGAAGGGAGCCAGTTGGATCAGAGAGAATAGATGGGAATGATTTTGATGGCCAGCAACTGGGTAAAGGTGACATTATTTGGAACCTTCTTGAATCTTTGGGAAATAATATTAATTCGAGTACTGACTTTACGTATGGCGAATTAGCACAGCTAGGGGCCACGCTTTCACACCTTGCTGACAGTGTTAAGGATAAAATGGATAATGTGAAATTTGGTTGTCGTACGGACTTTCCGCACGAGTGTTGAAGTTGACAATGGCCTGAATCCGGTGACATGGTCCCCTCGTTTGGTAGACGGAATTTTAGCAGTAGGGCTTTCGACCATTTAAAACGTCAAGCGTTCCTGAGCTTACACTACTCTCCAAAATAATTGTAAATTTTTCTTTATCACTCTTAGCTACGTCGTCAAGGAAGATCACCATCGAATAACCTCGACTAACCCCTTCTCGAAGGAAGGTGTATAATTTGCGATCAAGTGCACCAAGTAAATTTCACGGTAAATGGAAACAACCACGTTCACTCGGCTTTTTATTATTTCATTAATACGTTCAAGAGTACAAGTAAATTCTGTTTAATTCCTTAATGTTTACAGACCACAGCAGAAGCAATATTCATAAGGTAAAGGTGTGTCACTTCACAAAACTATCACAAAGGATGTAGCCACAGGGACAGTCACGGAGGGACAGGAACGCGGCCAAGAGCCACAGGCAGAGCCCCCCGCTCTTGACTATCTCAGGGTTTTTATAGCCTCCGGGTAGGCGGGGCCAAGGCGAAGTGAGTGCCACTCCTTTACGGGGTTTCGGGAGGGGTTTCCCCAGCCAGCGCCTATGAGAGCGCTTCACATCAAAATTTGAGAGGAATTATATTTGAGGGGGTAACCCACTAAAAATGAACTATTCCCTGCCAACCTGAATGTTTTTGTTCGGGGGTATAGGATAAGAGAAGACGGCGCTATATAGGTTGACACAATTATACTTTATCTATGGGCATGGCAAAGGAATTTTAGTAAAATTTAACTAATCAAAGGAATGAAAATGAAGTGTTTACAGACGCTCGCCTTGTGGCGTGATGCTGACGGAGAATTCATGCGATAAACATGTTTTCATATACGTATCGCATTTGATTATTTATTTTTGAGATTTCAGGGAGGATAATTTGAGAGTACATGGGAATACGAAGGGGTTACTCCGCGTATGAAAGATTACACACTCTGTGATGCCAGGGGAAATAGTTCTGAAGAATTGGATAGCTCTGACGAACCAGGCATAACGAATCATGACGACTAGAATTACGCCTCGTATTCCACGTTCGCTCATGAACCCGCGATAACAACATATTACTAAAGAAACATAAGTGAATAATTAAATATAAATTCAAGAAGGATATATATATATATATATATATATATATATATATATATATATACAATGAAGAGAATAAAAAATGGCCTTTGGCAAACCTGTTATCCTCAAATGAAGTTCAGTGTATAAAAACAGAGCCGTTGGTAGGCATTATTGTGCCCTGTGCAAATTCCAAATTTATTTATTTATTTATATTTAATACTGAACATAGATTCAGATATTATTTTGTGTTATGACAAAGATAGGGAAAAAAACCCTGATATATAAATATAAATACACATATATAGGCGGTTCATGAATGAAAAACAACGTTTTGATGCATATTAAATTTTAATAACATTATAGCATTACCAGATTGATGGGCATGCGACAGCTAAATGGATTCACTCGAAACTAGGAGATTAAGGGGGGAGCTTATTGAAGTTTTCAAAATCGTTAATAAATCGTTAACGTAAATTTTGACAAATTGTTCACTTTCGATAATAGCAATACTTGTAATAACGGATTTAAGTTGCGTGGCAGACGTTTCATTACTAACATCGCTAAAACTTCTTTACGTTTAAAGTAATTGATAAATGGAATAATCTTCCCGCGCCCGTCGTGAACTCTACCAGCGTTAATACGTTTAAAAACCGCTTAGATAGGCATTTTAAAAATATTAACGTTGATAATAAAACATAAAACAATTAGCAACAGGAGCTCTGGGGGTGGTGGTCGAGGATGAGTCTGTTGACTTTACGATTAATGCCAGCTTGTGACATGCCAGCGTGTGATGCCAGCAAGAAAAAAAAAAAAGGACTTAACATGTAGCTATAACTCGTAGCGTAAACTAACCCACTTTTTGTTATACTCTTCCTACTTTTTCTTTTTCTTTCTTCTCTCTCTTTACTTGCATGTCTGTAGTTTGCATGGTATGACAGTGTTTGAGTTAAGACTGTTTGCATGGTTTGTAAGCGTTCTTATTTTACTTCTTTTCATCTTTCACCCCTTTCCTATTCTCTTCGACTATCTTTCCGACTTGTCGGCAGTGGCCGGCAGATGATGATAGCGAGTCTTTCTTTCTCTTTTTCTGAATGAATGTTAACCCACGAATGATATGTTTTGCTACTTACTTAGCCCCTTATTCTCCTTTCTCTCGGGCTAACCTTAGAGTGGATCTTAGGGTCTTTGTTAGCCTTAGCTTCTGTAGATACTACTGGTATGGCATTGTTATGTCCGGGGCAAATACTATTTCTCCATCAGCAACACTGATATAGTCATAAAGAGTGACAGAGAAATATTTAGAAATGAAGAATGTTTCGTATTGAGGCAACATCATAAATGCATACAATTGTTTTGTATTAATAAATTCCATGTTACAACTTAAGTGTTGAACCACTGCAACTGTGACTCTTGGCGGTCTCTCATCTCAAAGGAGAGAATTACAGAAAATAAAACTATTACAGTGACTCATGTCAATAAACATAGAGCCATTAAACGATGATATTTGACAATTTTGCAAAGGTGTTACATTCCTAATTACCATTGTATTTGAGAGATATTTTATACATGAACACAACAAATTTAATATTTTGTCCAGCCATCGTTGTTGTCTATGACTTCCTGCAGTCGAAGTGGTACAAAAGCAACATGGTTAATACCAGCTGTTGATTCCTCCTCAGCACCTCTCACTAAAGTGTGTTGTAAAAGCTGGTCCGTTGTTCATTCCTCCGCTGGTTCCCACACATTTACAATATTGGCCCATATACTCTTGATAGGAGTCATATCACAACCCTCACTTGGCCAATCCGGAAGGTCGATATTTCTTTGTTCAGCGTGTGATGATCCGTACTGTATGAATTGGGGACCTGTCTTGTATAAAAATGATTCGCTCAGGAAATGGCAAAGCATATGCACGCACATAAGGAAGCATAACCTCTTCGAAAATTTCTATGTACTGGTCTGCAGTAAACCTCAGTAGTATAGCCGAAAAAGGGTAGAGTGCAGGAATATTGCAATTTATTACGTAATGTTGCAAAGGGGGGTGGGGGTTGTTGCAAATGGGGAGGGGGTGTTATGCAACATGTTGCAAAGGGGTTGCAAGGGGTGCAAAAATCCTTAAGGGGGTGGGGGATCTGCAGGTGCAACAAGGGGTCTGAAACTTGGAGGCGGAGCTATCCCCCAAGAGAAAGGAGAGAAAAGGAGAGAAAGGAGGAGAGGTGTTCACCTGGCAGGAGCCAAGTGCATATTAAGACTTCAGCCGAGTAGGCGTTGACTTATAGGCTCCTAATCAGCCAGTTGGCTTAGAAGGAGCCAAGCGGGAGAGAGAGAGAGAGAGAGAGAGAGAGATATCGGCCTGATTGCAAGGGCATGCAACTTGGAGGCGGAGTTCTCCCCCAAGCTATTTTCGTATACCTAACCTAAGAGGCCTTTAAGGGGTTTTCCCAAAGGGCCAGAAAGAGAAAGGACCAGAGGTCCTTGCTCGGCTGGGAGCCGAGCTTGTAATGACTCCGTCGTCAGCTTCTCGCTCTTTTATAGACCTCTAATCCGGCTGAGTTGCCAGATAGCGCCGTCTATTCAATAGAAGGCTGAGTTCCCAGTTTGTGCTATATATTTAATTAATTAATTCTAATCGAAGACTGAGTTGGCAGATAGCAATATTTATTAAATTAAACCATATATTAATCAAAATACCACAATATATTTATATGATGGTAGTTAATCGCTTTTGTCACGAATAACAGTGGGAAAGAAAACTTACGAAGATAAGTGAAACATACGACAATTCAAAACACACGATCGACCATTCCCCCCAAACCTCTCACCCCATCTGTGTTTGTATATATATATATATATATATATATAGAAAGAATCATAATAACCGTGTCTATTTAATTTTGTCATTCCTTATATATATATATATATATATATATATAATATATATATATATATATATACAGGGTGTTTGAAAACTTTCTGTACAAATTGTAATCGGGGATAGGCAACACCAAGACAAACCCTTTTCGTCTATAAGTGTATGTCCGCTGACGTCACCATTCGGCGCGAGAGGGCGCCGCTGCAATTGGCTAAAAGGTGAAGTGGGCTAGACTCGCGCTTGCCGAGGGCATTCTTAAATCGGACGTAGTACGCGTAACATGGAGCGCTTCACGACTGCTGATATGGCTGACATGCATATGGTGTATGGGGCTGCCAATGGAAACGGAAGAGCTGCTGTGAGGTTGTACCGACAGCGCTTCCCAAGACCTGTGCCAAACCACCAACCGTTTGCGCATTTGCATCGGCGACTGCGAGAAACTGGAACATTCCATGCAAACATGCATGACACTGGTCGGGAGAGAAACGTGCGCACTCCTGACATGGAAGAAGAAATCCTACGGCGATTTGAGGACAATCCAAGCGCAAGCACGCGAGGTGTTGCACGTATCCTCGGTGTGAACCACGACCTGGTCTGGAGAGTGTTGCACGAGCAGCAATTACATCCGTTTCATCGTCAGAGAGTCCAGGCATTACAACCTTGGGATTACCCTCCGTGTGGAATTCGCACGCTGGTTTCTGCAGCAGACAGCGGTGCAGCCTAATTTTCCGGCTTATGTGCTGTTCTCAGATGAGGCCTGTTTCACATGTGAGGGTGTGTTTAACATGCACAATTATCACGTGAGCGCACGCAAATCCACATGCTACACGGGTGCATGCTCATCAAGAACGGTTCCCCGTCAATGTTTGGGCGGGTATCGTCCATGGCAAGTTGCTGCTCGTGCAACACTCTCCAGACCAGGTCGTGGTTCACACCGAGGATACGTGCAACACCTCGGGTGCTTGCGCTTGGATTGTCCTCAAATCGCCGTAGGATTTCTTCTTCCATGTCAGGAGTGCGCACGTTTCTCTCCCGACCAGTGTCATGCATGTTTGCATGGAATGTTCCAGTTTCTCGCAGTCGCCGATGCAAATGCGCAAACGTTTGGTGGTTTGGCACACGTCTGTTTGGGAAGCTCTTCCGTTTCCATTGGCAGCCCCATACACCATATGCATGTCAGCCATCTCAGCAGTCGTGAAGCGCTCCATGTTACGCGTACTACATCCGATTTAAGAATACCCTCGGCAAGCGCGAGTCTAGCCCACTTCACCTTTTAGCCAATTGCAGCGGCGCCCTCTCGCGCCGAATGGTGACGTCAGCGGACATACACTTATAGACGAAAAGGGTTTGTCTTGGTGTTGTCTATCCCCCATTACAATTTGTACAGAAAGTTTTCAAACACCCTGTATATATATATATATATATATTAGTGTGTCTCATTAATACATAGAATTTTTTTTTTTTCGATTTTCTCTTGCTCGCGAATGCTGCCCCGATTTCATTAGGCATAGAGGTTCTAAAAATCGAAAAATGATGGGAATCGAACAGTATTTAGAGGTCACTCAAGTTTAACACTTTCTTGTAGCTATTTAGGAAAAAAAGAAATTTCTATCATTCTCTTATTCTCTTTATTTCTGAACAAAAATGAAAATAAACGAAATGCACCTTTCATTAATTGAAATAAGCGCGTATAAATGGATTGTTTTCATCATCAATCTGTCCTACACTACTTGATTTTACTCTTCAAGCTCTCCTTCATCTTGACGGGGATCAACTTTTGGTGAGCCCGAACCACCTTGAGGACGAATTGCTTCTGCTTCTCATCACGCGTGATGGTGGAATTGAATCTTTTCATCAAAGCGATACCACGCTCGGCGGCGTCATTGACCACCTTCAGGGCTTTCACCCTCTTTTGCGCCGTGATCCAATCCTGGTCATTGATCCAATCCTCTGGATCTTTCATGAGGAAGGTGGGAGACTCAGATTCTGGAAGGATCGCGCGGAAGAAGACTTCTTTTGTTCTCCGGGTGACGAAGAGCTCGATGGATTGCTGTGGATTGAAGTTCTTCGGATCGATCCGCTTGAGTCCTTTCTTCGTGGCGTGGGATTGAAGTCGTTGGACCATCTTTAGCTTCGTGTCCTTTGGAATGCGGTCGTCAAAGAAACCAAGCCCCACGAGATCCTCTGAGAGGTACCACAGGTGCCTTTTCAAGGCCATGGATGCCGTGTGGCTGACTTCCTTGTCAGGGTAGGCCTCGAGCAGGCGAAGGAACTCTAGGTCGTTCAGTGGAGCTCGATTCGAGACCATTGCCTCATTCCACTGCTTCACGTACGCGAGGGAGATGAACAAACACAGCCGCCGAAGTCCTCCTTCTTCCCTGGCTGTCAGGTCCAGTTGGTGACGGAACATGAAAATCTTGAGGGCATAGATGGCTTTGGCCATCCATCTGGCGTGGTGATAGGCCCCAGGCTGACGAAATCCCCCTGGACCTGACCGCCAAGGAAGCGGTAGGAAAGGATGAGGAGTTCACGGTAGTCTTCTCGGGGATGTGTGCCGTGGGAAAGCGTCTGCTGCAGGTATTTCTTCATGGAAGACGCTTGATTTGCCCAGTTGTCAGTTGTTGTGGGA